>PHNY01239975.1:2946-14387 GCA_003724115.2 Anethum foeniculum
GGCCAGGCCTTACACATAGTAACTAGTAATGGACAGCCCGTTATTTGTGAATTTGTGCTGACGGAATTTAGTACTGTTTAGGCTACAGCGTGTATATTTTTATATTTGAAAATGACCTGGGTGTTTCCGGGTCAGGTTTGGGTCCCCCCCCCAAATTGACCCAAACGGCAAACCTGATCCAAACCCTATATTCTTGGGCCCTAATTGATATTTTCGGCTCCATTATGTGCCGGATATTGCCATTCCCAGGTTTCGCTCTTGCTAGTTGCTAAATAAGGAATTTCAAAACTACCGTTGAGCTGTGGGATTGCTGATTTGCATAATTAATTTACTGCACACCTTGAAAGCATAACTGAAGCTTTAGACCTTCACTAATAATTCATGAAAGGCAGAATTTCCTCAATGAGTCACTTATTACATCAGCCTCTTATGTTGCATTGAATTTGTAAAAGCATGTATTATTTGTCTCGTAGAATGATTATCATTCACTCATATTATCCTTTGCCTTAAAAAGGTTGGGGAGATGACAAATTGGTTTTGACATGTTTCACTCATTTTGATAGCTTTTGTTACGAGTTTACGATGTAGTACTAATATTTTGCAGACTGAAATTAAGCTATAAAATTTTTTATATGAAAACTTCTTTCAGGAGGATATGGCTTGAGAGCAGATATGGAGGATGTCACAAAGAATGTGGATGAGCTGTCATTAAATGAACTCCTTGGAGGCAACTATAAGTGTCCTAATTTGGCAGTGGACAAGGGAGAGAGATCAGAAGATCCAACTAAAAAATTAATGCATTCTGTCAAAGATGCTTGGTCAATTCTTCAGACGCGAAAGATTAAACCACAGGTTATGGAGGTTGATGGTAGTTACCATCAAGCAATTCTCTCACCGTCCTATTCGGCATTGGATTCTCATGTAGCAAGTAGAAATGAGGGAGCTAATAAAGAAACAAATATTGTAGATGCATCTCCAGCTCACAAGGTTGGTTTGAGAAGGCTTTAAACTACCGAGACATTAACAAGACTACTAAACAAACTACTAATCCTATCCATTAATGCTTCGATAAATCGTTATATTTATTATTATATCTCCTAGCAATTTTGTGAACATTGATAAGCTTTTACGGTTAGTTCTCTGCATTTTCAGTTATGTGAAGTACAAATGAATCTCCTCTTTTGATATGTTTGTTGGAATAGAACTGGTGGTATTTATAGCGTGGACTTCCAATTGGAATTTGGTTTTCCTGTTTTAGTGAGGAAGTCTGGAAAAATATAGTGATAGACATGTTTTACAAGATATAATTAGTCTTTTTAATGTTTTGAAGAACTACCTACTTCACTTGGGCTCTATAAATTTTGTTGCTGTGTTGCATATATTACCATATTATTGAATTATGACGTTAGATTTCAGTGTCTGTCTTTCAATTATTGTACTTCGAAATACTATTAACAGTGTTGGTCTAACTTGATTTGGTAGGTTCAGGATTCTGGAATTCAGTTCAAAGCGTCTGCTAATATACTTGACTTCCCGTTGTACGAGCCGGAAAAAATTCTTGAGGGACTCGCTCTCCCCCCTCCTAAGGATTTAGAGTTTCTACTCCTAGATGCTGCCAAGTCAGGTACCCCAAGAAATTGTGCCGATCCCAGGTCAGGCAAGCCTTCAAATCAGCGAGGTTGTTTGCCACCATTTTCTTGGTCAAATGCCTATTCTGGTCACTGTAAATCTAACGTAGATGCGGTCAAACTATCTACGAGTAGAAGTACATGCCAAGGTAGATGGGCGAAAATTGAAACCACTTTCAATTTTCCAGTTACCACCTCTGGTTTCTTGACAGAGCTGGAATCACTTGGATATGATGATAGTATAGTGCCCGTAGAATGTCAAAGTTTGTTACCTGCGGTAAAGGAGAAAGATCGTCCTGGATCTGTTAGCTTTACTGGACAGGGTTTAGTTACACGCCCAGCGGATCCTCAGACTTCTCAAGGTAAACTTTTTGTAAGACGCTAAGTTCAATATATTTATTCTTCCTTGATGCAAACTATGAAAGCCTGACTTGTTTTTTAAGATATGCAGGCAAGGTTTAAGTATCTAGAAAGCCTTGCTATTTATGTTTATAATGATACTAGTCTCCTTTCATTTTGTGCTTCTCAAATGTTGTATTGTGCACGTGTTTTCCTCTTTTGCATTCTATATACCTTTTTTTACTGGCTTCAGTTTCTATATGTAAGCTGAAAACTAGGATTGGCAAGACATCTTGTATAACAGGAATACTGATCATCTATATTCAATACCGTCTAAAGTTAAAAACTAAAGATAAGAACCGTAAGGTCAAAAGGATGTGAAATATGTTTGTACTTGTATTAGTCGACTTAGCCTGCATTATTGTTAAAATTATATGACTAAGCATTGTGGCTTCATCTTCTTCGTTTAGGTTTATCATTTAGTAAGCTTAGTTACAGACGTACAGCTTTTGTTAGTTTAATTAGTAGTTACACGCATGGCCTATGTATCATATGTTAGACCTTCACATTTACAATTTTGGTTGCAAACTTTATGTTTTTATGTGATTGCTAATTTCAATTCTGTAATATTTTTTTTTCAGTTGTGCTTTCTCCTAGAGCATTGGCTGCTGCTCAGTTACTATGTGATATTGCTGCTCATTCCTCGAAGAAAAATGGCCATGGGGTAACAAAATCACTGAAAAGACCGCCCCAGAAGTCCATAAGAGCTCCTTACAGCAAACCTAGTGAGAAACTTGAAAACATATATGCAACGCCTATATCAAAATCAAGATTTGACTGCCCGGCAAGCACTCCCGAGGTTGAGTTTGCCTTTAAGAGGCCAAGACCGTCTTTTAAGGATAGAAGTACTGAAACTGTCCATAATAATATTATTTCAAAAGGGCAACTTCCTAGTTGGTCTATGCCACGGTCAAATAGATCATCTCCCAACAAGTCTCTCAGGGGCTCTGTTTCAGAAATTAAGCCATATAATGTTGTAAAGAAACCATACATGTTACCACCGGTTGCAAGAGCAATGGAACCAGCTAGCAGTAGTCAGCCAAAACAACGGAAGTTGATGCGGATTGGATGGAGTAGGGAGAGCGGGAAGATGAATTGATAAATATTTACATAAACAGGTAACAGACCTTGGTTCTGTGCAAATGTTGTATTCACGTAATGTAACTCCTGTTGGTTATTTGGTGGGTAGCTTTTATTGTATATAATGTGCTGAATCTAGGACAGAATTAGTGGAAAGGATTTCTCCTCAGAGGGTATAGAGAATATTGGTTTTACATTTGTAACAGTATGTAGTGCATGACCATGAAAACACACAGGAGGAATACCTTTGCCTAGTGTAGAACATTTTACCCGCGAACGGTAATTATGTCATCAATTTAGTCTCATTTTACCAATTTTCTAGTTACTTGTGAAAGTGAAATGCAGACCCTAATGTATGGTGTATGGTGGTCATATGCTTCATAAGGCGATGAAATGTTACAGCAATGACATTACTGTAACCGATAGATATATTTTACAGATCTAATCAGTTATTTTAAAATTTTAGGGAAATTTATTTCCAGAACAGTTTTTTTAATCCCATTTCCGGAGCTACTTTGTAGCATATTTACACATTCCCCTGTGCAATCACAATTTGTTTGTAGCATATTCTAATACAAAAACTAGAAACAATTCTGAAAATAATAATAAAAAGGTACTATAGAACTAACATTTCCCATATTATATTGAGATAGTTATAAATCATACCCATCACATTGTCTAAATTATAATTATGTTATTAGCTCAAATAAGAAACAGACTTAGAATGAGACCAAAGTGAGAAATTAAATCCATGTAAATCACCAAAGTTGCATATATTATTATATAAAAATTTGGTGATTAGTGACAGTTTCTGTTATTGTGTTGTTTGCAAGCGGAGTATATGACTTTGGGTGCTAATCCTTGACAACCGGGTGTTATATAAGCCTTATCTAACACACTGCTCCAGAACTCTTAGATCAGTATTTTAAGGGTCCGGATTAAAACGTTTTTTTTCGCCTTTCCGCGGAAAGGCAAAAAAAAAAACATTTTAATCTAGACCCTTAAAATATAGATCCGACGCCCCTGGTGCAGTGTTCTGGATAAACTGTTCCCCGGCACTGGGCACCCTATGATCTTTGGTCACTTTAAATATAAAGGCCATGTTTGACAATTAGATGTTTCATTATAAATATTAGTACTAGATGTTTCATTTGGTCAAACCTCTAATTTTGTTTAAAAAGTTATTTTTTGCGCCAAAAAACTAGCTTCCAAACATGAACAAAATTATAAATCATTCCTCAGCCATTTCACAGAAGACAGGAAACAATTAGGTACAACCAATTTATCATGCCTAACCCTCGATGTTAATGTGCACATATAGTTCATCTACTCTAGCAGCGTTTTAGACTTACACTTCAACCATAATATCCTAAATTTACCTTCAAAATTAAGTTACAGACATAGAAGCTTCTGTTGATTAGATTATACTAATAACACAGTAAACATCGACCCCGTCAACATTTCATAGTCAATGCACCGGGACGTGTACACGAATATAAAAGTACACACGTTCTAATGTAACATGCAGTTAGTATTTAAGTACAACCTTAGCAGAAGCAGTCCTCTTCATTACTTGACTTTGCACTTGTAAAACTCTATTCTTCTAAACCGTTCTCCGATCAACCTCTTTGAACAATTTCTTTGAAAATGGTAGAGAAGGAGCAAGAAAGTCCACTAGCCCCACATTCACACCGAATCACAATTGCTAACGATACCTCCACGCAACGATCAACTGATGATACTGAGAAGAGACGTCTTCGGAGGAGATGTATGAATTGTTGTGGCTGCACCTCCGCGGTGATAGTGATCGTAGGAATAATACTATTAGTCCTCTTTTTAACAGTTTTTAAGGTTAAGGATCCGAAGATAAATTTGAATTATGTGACGATCAGAGGATTACAAGGCGTCAATCCGTTGAATCTTGTGCCGAACACAAATTTGACAATCATAGCAGATGTATCGGTGAAAAATCCTAACATAGCATCTTTTAAGTTTAAGAATGCTACAACAGATATATACTATGAAAATGTACTAATTGGTGAAGCTCAGATACCCCAGGGGAATGCCAAGGCCAAGAAAACATTTGAAATGAAAATTAACATAGATTTTATGCTCGCAAAAATAGTGGGTGTTCCTCGATTGGTGGGTGATTTGACGACTGGATCATTACTGTTAACTACGAAAACCAGCATCAGAGGGAGAGTTGAGATTATAGATATAGTCAAGAAGACAGTAGGGGTTAAAATGGATTGCAGTTCGACAGTCATCATAGCAAATCAGACTGTTCAAAATCAGAAGTGCACTAAATATGTTAAGGTCTAGGAATGCAGGGGATTACATAGGGCACCCTTGCTATTGTTTGCAAGGTCGCTGATTCGTTTTAGTTAGAGTTGTTTTTGGTATAATGTTGCAATGAGTTGCTGCAACTTTTCTATTTTCTGATTATAATAAATTGTTTAAATCATCTGGTTATTATATTCAAAATCGAGTCTAGGCAGAATTTAGACGAAATCGAGGAATTTGTTAGGAATAATAAAACACACATTAAGCATAGACTCTGTCAACATATTCATTCACAGATTAAGAAAAACACATAAAACAATGTCCAGAGTCTTTAGCCAAGTATTGAGGAAATTTCTACGCCAATGTTCTATAATTAGATGTTGCACCCCCGGTTTGTATACATGCATGTATAGAAAAGTATTCACATGTTTTAGTGCTACAAGCAGTACTATATAATCCCTAAAGTCCAACCAGAGCATAGATATTACAGTTTCATACTTAGGCTGCACAGGAAATACTCGATTCTCCCGAACTATTCTGTGATCAACCTCAAAACAATTTCTTTAGCCATGGCAGAGGAGGATCAAGAAAATTCACTACCCCGAGAATCTCACAGAATAGTGATTCCCAATGAAATTGTTTCACCACGATCAAGAATCAAGAAAGATCGTCTTGAGAGGAGATGCAAGCTGTGCTGCTGTTGTACCTTCGTGGCGATATTGATCATAGGATTGATACTTGTGATACTCTTTCTAACGGCTTTCAAGGTTAAGAAACCGAAAATAAAATTGAGAAGTGTGACAATCAAAGGACTTCAAGGTGTGAACCCTTTTAAACCTGAACAGACTACAAATTTGACAACCAGAGTGGATGTATCGGTGAAAAATCCAAACATAGCATCCTTCAAGATCAAGAATGGTACAACAGGAATATATTATAAAAAAGTACAAGTTGCTGACGGTCAAATACCTCGCTGGAATATCAAGGCCAAGAAAACAACTGACCTCAATATGACAATGGAATTTATGGTGCAAAAAATATTGAGTGTTTCTGGATTGGTGGGAGATTTGACGTCCGGATCACTCCCGTTGGATACGAAAACCAGAATCAAGGGGAAGGTGGATATTATAGGCATAATTAAGAAGACAGTTACTGTGAAATTGGATTGCAACTTTAAATTTCTGATAGCAAATCAGACTATACAAAAAACGAAGTGCAATAGCACTGTTAAGTTGTAGATATAATAGTTTGTAAAAGCATAAGGGTGATCATTGTATGAGATTGGAGCTGATAGAATTTGCGATATCTATGACATATGCGCCTTTATGGCGAGGTGAGAAAGGAAGAATGTCCATTTAAAATTTAGATCTGACAAGATATAAATTCTTTACAAACTAATTAATCACTAATATAGAATTTGCCATGAGTTGTACTTGATACAATATAACTTGTCTACTTGTTATGAGCTAAGCTACGAGGTGATAAGTCCGTAAATCAGTACTATTCCGAAGCTCTTTGAGAAACTTGTGCAGTGCTTACATGAACGTAAAGAGTACAGGCGCTGAGTGCGCTCAATCACATTTTGAGTATAGTGCACCTATGCCTAAAACATTTCTCTTTGTCCACTTGATATTTCAACTGATAAATCAAGACTCGTCGCACAGCAATGAAAAAACTTCAACTTGTACAAGTTATTATCATTCACATTCATAATTACTGCATTAATTGATCGCGTATATGAAAAAAAGCTATTACTGAAAAAGGTTAAATGAAAAGATAATATTAAGAAATTATTAAACGTAGAGATAGACAAGTAATTAGGAAGATTAGTGGCACAGTCCTAGACCAGTTTTCTACTTTGCATTAGATGTGATGAGTGTAAACCACTGACTTGATGGATTCTCGAAACAGCCACTACTATCGTCATCTGGACAAATGCACTCGCTGGTCAATATCTTCTCTGAGTAATCAGGATCATAGTGAAGGCACAAATTATCTCTATGATTAGCCAACTGATAGCTGGAGACTGACTTCCACCTACTTTTTTTACTAGAACACTCCTTGGTGAGCATTACTGGCCTCCCCTCTCCCATGGATGTCAGACAATATTCAGTTCCCATTAATCGAATGACATTTTTTTCGTATCGCCAGTATCTACCAAAGCTATGGCAACCACTTGACTGAAGTTCAAATTTCTCGTTGACGTTAATACATGTACCACTCCTCGGATGATACATTATTTCATGGGTCGCGGCTGCTGAGTACGGATCTGCACCAAAAGAAAACAAATGCGAACAACAAACTCTACAGAGAGACAAGATTCACTGCATAAATCTACACTACTATCTAATAATACAAAAAATACTTATGGTATAGCATCAAGCAAAAGTTCAGTTTACAGCACATAAATATACAATTCCCTGTTATAAACAAAGTTTGAAAAATCAGTACGATTACAATGTAATTTCATTTGATTTTTTTTTTGTTAATTACTTCATTTGATTTCTTGTTTGTAAGCTGAATTGGTTTGTATTTGAGCGCACAGACATATTTGATTTCTTGTTTTTGTTAATTGATTCATTTCATTTCTTGTTTGTAAGGTTGATAAATTTACCTCGGATCGTGCCTTGTATAGATACCAACTTCTGATGAAATTGAGGATTCCTAATGCTCGTCATGTTGTGATTAAACAGCGCATATTCCTCTTCATCATCCTGTCTTCCCAGTCTAATGTAATAGCTTCCTTGCACTCCCCACAAATTCCAATCCAGATCATTCTTTGCCAAATATAACAGAAAACAAGTAAAAAAGTTGTTGTCTGCTTGATTAGTACCCTCCATGTTTATACCAAACTCAGTGATATATAATGGAGCCGGGTTCGGACCCTCAATCAGAAATGTGGATCTGTTATCGATATCTCGTGTAGTCCTGTCACAAACTTGGTTCAATGGTTGGTGCAGCCATTCTTCCGACCCTCCTCTGCTAAATGCATATCTATGTGCCTCATAAACCAACTTATTATCGAGTTTTAGTCTAAGAGGCTTGGCTTTCAAAAAGCTCAAATCTAAATCATAGCTTAAACCTGAAACAACCACTAGAATATGAGGGTTTATTTTGTGAATTGTTTTTGCACCCTTCCGAACGTAGTTGTACCAATCTTCAGAGTTTTGACGTGGTCCTCGTAACTCATTTCGTAAGCTCATAGCAATTACCTACATTTGCAAAGATCAGTTCTGTAGCTATCAGACGCGAAAAGAATATAAAATCTGGATGAGCTATTATACTATAAGAATCTAGCAAAGTTTAAAGTAATCATCCAAGACATTAATCAACATAAAAGTAATCTCCAAGTAGGTTGAGAGCAGATCACTAGAAGCCATCTTTATCTTTGGAACAATATGTTTACTTTAGAGCTGAATAATAAACGATTATCTCTTGGTAGGAAGGAATCAAACTCCATCTGTCAATCCTAGGCCTTGATACCATATTAAGATAGCATTCTTAAAACATTGGTTTAGCATCTCAGTTTACATTAATGGTTGTAGTGACAACTCCTTCTACCACCATAATTTGACTACCAGTTATCAATTGAAGCTTTCCATAAATCATGTAATGTGTATAGTAAAGTCCCAGTTCAACGGATTGTGCTGGTCAAAACAGGTAGCATGCTCGATATGGTAATATATACTTAGAACGCAAAATTTATATAGAAATAATCCTACAAACTTGTATTACCATACCATTGGCTTGTGTTTGTAGAGTGCAGCAACATTAGTCAAAGCCTGTAGCCATTCTTCAGGTTGAAGATTCTTGTCTCCCCAAAAGCCATTGTCATCATTATCATGACAGCACCAAATAGGTTCACTAACTTGACAATCTAACAAAACCATCACGCCGTTGATTGCAAGTACATCAACCACAGTCTTGTGAGCTTCGACAAGAGTTAGGTCCAAAAGGTATGGATTGTTCACCCGAATTCCTCTAATGGAAGATTCGAGGCCTAGCTTTTGGAAAGATTCAAGAACCGTAAGATTGGCAAAACGAGTGTACATGTAAGTAGCATATGTGAGACGTACATTGTTGAATCCTGTCAATGCTATGTGTCTTGCTATTTCACTCAAGGGTCTTTTATCAAGTCCCTCCGGCAACATGGGTCCTACATGACCGGCCCAGTTGAGCCCAGCCAGCTTCACTCTCTTTCCGGTAATATCATCAACAATCCATCTTGATCTTGTGGACAGGGGAAGTGAATAGGTAGGAATTGAAAAGGAAATAAAAGAGAGTGCAATAAGATAAACTATTACAACACAAGAGTGCATGGTATTGTAACTAGGCAAATAGGATACCAAGTAGTAAAATATTAGTACATGGCATATTTATAAGAGATTTTAAGAAGGTTAGCTATGTCATTATCTTTAGGTGTAAATGTAATCAAGAAGATTAGATATGTCATTATCTTTAGGTATGATACAACAGTAATTAGGATCAAAGTTTGAGTAGGTTATAAATTTAGCTATTTTAGTTAATAGCTGTGGGGTGCGCAAGTAAAACTACAGAAGCGGCTTTATTTATGTATACAAAATTTTCTTTCAGAAAAAAAATGTATACAAGTTTTTTATTATCAAATAGAGGGGTGCTAGTATCCAAATCTATTTTCAAAAATTTTCTCAAATAACGTGACATAACATTTGTCGTATATTAATTTGTGAACGCATATTTATACAGTTGAGTCACATCTCATTATTAGAAAAGTTATCTGGGGAACAGTTTTGAGAATCGTTTGGAGAACAAGCATTTCTCTATCAAATAAAGCCCCATGAGGTAAGAATAAGAATATGAGGCGCTGATCTTGATGATTACATAGATTCCATATTGAAACTTAAAACTGCAATTTTACTAGGAGACTTGACAAAAAGCCTTCCACTATAGTTTATCCTTTAAATTTAGCTCAAGGAAAATATGGATGATAAGGTTAAGGTAAATGTTGAAACTTGAAGCTGCGTATTTACTTATAGTTGTAGTAATTGGTCAAAAAATTAAAATTGAAAATGGCTAAAATTTTACGTAACAAGAATGGCGGGAACTACAATTGGCTTGGCTATAATAACAAATCTATATACTAATCTATACTATACTATTATAAGCAAAACGTGGTTTTGTTTGGTTGGTTGGTTAACAATTTCCATAAAAAACAATACCCCTTTCCATAATTTAAAAAAACACTAATATTATATTTTTATCAAGAATTAAAAAAAAAAGACCCAAAAAACACTTTATCCTAAAAAAAGTCCAAAAACACTTGATCCACTTTCTATACTATACTATTATAAGCAAAACATGGTTTCGTTTGGTTGGTTGGTTAACACCTTTCATAAAAAACAATACCCCTTTTTCATAATTAAAAAAAACACTAATATTATATTTTTATCAAGAATTAAAAAAAGACCCAAAAACACTTGATCTTAAAAAAAAGGTCCAAAAACACTTGATCCACTTACAACTCCTACACGGCTCTTACAGAACATGCAATCTAATACTATTATAAGCAAAACATGATTGGTTGGTTTACACTTTCCATAAAAAATAATACTCCTTTCCATAATTAAAAAAAAACATTAATATTATATTTTTATCGAGAATTTAAAAAAAGTCCCAAAAACACTTGATCTTAAAAAAAAGGTCCAAAAACACTTGATCCACTTACAACTCCTACACGGCTCTTACAGAACATGCAAGACTCCGCTGCTGCAGAACTTCTTTATAAACAACACTAATTTTTTTGTTATTTTTTCTTCTTCTTTAATTAAACAAACTCACATACATTATTGATTTCACTAAATAATTAATATAGAAAATTCAAAATTAAATAATAATAATATTATACTCAGGAACTTCCTAAATATATTATATAATATATATATATTATGAATAGAGACGTTTGAATCAAAATAATTTTATTTAAAGCTATATTTTTTTCAGAGGGAAATATGAATGTTCTATCCTGTTCCATCAACACACTAAATGGGTTATACGATATTTCTGGTGTGGAAG
>PHNY01239988.1:378-18878 GCA_003724115.2 Anethum foeniculum
ATGCTTCGCACGGGTTACTACTAGTATATTCTTATATACAGTATATCTTAATTTCTTAAAAATATAGTTGCCCCCTTGTCAATAAAATAAAAAATACAGTTGCAACATTTATAATCTCAGGAACCCAAAGAAACCCTAGTGAGAAAGAGAAAATAGAGCCATGAGACGAGCTTTGTTTCGAAATCTCACACAGTTCACTCGAAATCACCGTCTTAATAATTTCAAGAATCCACCTCATTCTCAATCTTTTCACTTAAACAAACCAAACCCAGATGCTAGTTTTTTCATATCTTCACCTATACTCACAAAGTTTCGATCTTTCTCATCTGAAAATGACAATAATAATGTTAGCTCTGTTCCCGAGGCAAGTGGCTTAGATGAGTCCGAGAAGAAGAAGCTTGCTGTTCTTGATGGTGTTGAAGATGTTAGTAATAAAGGTAACTATACAAAATATTTGTATGTATAGATGATTTTGGTACATTTCTCTTGGGCATTTTGACAAACAGTTGAATTGCGGTTTGTGCAAGTACTAATTTGAGTTTAATTTTATGTTTTCATTGTAATGTGTTTGATAAATTGATGTGATTTTTATTGGGCATTTGGACAAACAGCTGCATTGTAGTTTTTTACGGGTTGTAATTTGAGATTAATATGTATGTTTTAGTTGTAATTTTTTTGATAAATTTATGCAACTTTTCTCGGGCATTTTGTTAAACACTTGTTGTAAGGTTTGTGTACAGCTAACACTTTCCTTACCCTGGTTTCGAGTGAAATTTGGTTTTGATATTGTTATCAATATTGTCTCTTTCTAGTAATCTCTTCTCCACTGGCCTTAATAAGTGCATATTAAGTCCGTTACCTAGTTATTGGAAATAAGTTTTCAAAAAGAGAGAGAAAGAAATCATTTATGTAGTTTGCCATATCTACGGCTGGATGCCATTTTTGTATGAAAGAATTAATAATATATGGAAAGAATTGTATCACCTAGTACTTAAATTAGGAGAATGTAGGCACATACAAGTTGCAGCTGCACCCAAGTAGGCCTAGGTGATCATAGTTCCATACTTAAATAGCGTTGAAACACTTTAAAAAGTAAAATCTTTTTATGAAGATCTGTATGTGCATATTTAGATGTACGTGATATTGATCTGCTGTTATCTTCGAACAATGTATTGCAGAGCTGAAAGCAAAGATAGAAAAGTATTTCAAAGGTGATGAAGAGGCGCTTCCGGACATATTTGAGGCAGTCTTGAAGCGAAAGCTGGTTGGCCAGCATGAGGACACAGATGATGAGCTGCTGGATGAGTTCCAGATGCAGCCTTTACAGGATGTGAAGGACAAAGACTTTGAATCTGATTTTGAAGAGATGCACGAGACTGATGAAGAGATTGATGATTTATATGATGCGATGGATATTGTGAAGCGTAAAATGGCTAAAGATGAGTTATTTAACATGGATGATAAGAAATGGGACGAGTTGGTTAAGGAAGGTGTTGAGCACGGTTTACTCAAGGACACAAAGGAGTGTGAAGCAATTTTGGAGGATATGCTCAATTGGGATAAGCTTCTTCCAGGTATATTCGTGCAGGCTACCGTAGTTGGTTTCTGCTCACTTGTTCTCTATTTTAAGTATGTGAATTTTTTTAATATAATTTGGTATTTTCAGTAGTGGGAAGTCACTGGATTGAGGGCTGTTTTACGCTTTTGGTCATGATATAATATATATAGGTGCTCAACTATGCTTTTGTCCTGTTTCTGTTGTTTATAACAATTTATAAGTAGGTTCTCCCTTCATAGTAGTCCCACTTCTTTCTTCTATTGTGTGAGTGTTGTCTCATCCTGTGCTTGTTAAAAGGATATGTGACTCTGTGCTTGATCAATGTAAGTTCATTGTTTTACATAATTTGGTTTTCTGTCAAATTTACTATAAACGAGTGGAGAATTAGAAGGTAACAGTTCCTTTTTCATTCAATATCCTGCTTAATGCCCATGTTAATAATCTCTTAATTTATTGATATATATATATATGTTTGTTTGTGTGTTTGTATGTATATGTATAAAAAAGCACTTACCTATGTTTCCTTTTTCAAAAAATAGGGGATATTCAAAAATTTTGATTCATATCTAATGATCTCATCTTTCCAAGTGAAAATTGAGAAGGTTATTGGATGCAAATAAGCAGCCAGAGCTCTTAGAATCACGAAATAATTGACCTGAAGGCATGCATTTGTTAAAGCAAAGTTTGAATATTTATTTGGTTATGTTGAAAGCATTTGGAGCAATCAATATCTGCAGTTTCCTTAACCAGCTTTCGTTCTATCTAAAACATTTTTAAATCTTGTAGTTGTTACCGTCTAATCTTTATAAAAGGTATATACTTTTTCAGTAGTATTGTCATCCTTTAGTCAGACAATACCATGGCAAATAAGTCTGAGATAGGTAGGGATGGTAATTTTTATCGAACCAGTGGATATCTAATAATTGTTCTGACCTGATTGGATAGAAATAGCCCGAACCGAAATCCCAAAATATATGTAAAGTAATCTATCATAGTCAAGTCTGAGATAGGGATGTCAATTTTAACTGAACTGCCGGATGCCCAAAATTGTTCTAACCTATTGGACAGAACTAACCCGAACTGAAATCCCAAAATATATGTAATTTTTTTAAAAGATTGAAATAGACTAAAAGTTTTATATAAAACATATGTAATATATATGATAAAGTTCTGATATTTTTAAATATTTCTGTTTTCTCGTGTCTTCCTAATTCTTCAGTGATTATTACTCGTCAAATATGAAATTTGTCTTTCAGATTTGATATTTTCATTATCTGGTGTAAACTTTAATAGGAGTAAACTGAAACATGGTGGTGAGGGTTTGGGTTTTACGAAATCCAAACACCCAAATCGTACTTATTAGGTTGTCAAAATGAGTGTCATTTTTACATGAAGACCTTGCAGAAACAGAGTTTTGGTGGTTATTGGCTAAGATTGTAAGCATCAACTATGAGCATCCACAGGAGAATTCGAACTAGGGTGAATCAGTTCAGAAGTGTATATAGAAGTGTCAAGTGTATGTGTATTCAGTAGACTAGTAAATGGGGAGTAATAATCTGTACTCAGACTTTCTATAAAATCCTAAAGATACATCTATATTTTAGTTAGCAATAAAATGGTATATACAAAACTTAAATAAACTGGGAAGTGGGAGCAACAAACCAACAAAATTCTTGTTAGTGATTTACTGCTTTGGTCTCTATTGGGTAAATGACCTTTGACGAAGGTTAATCAACGAAGATGGTGCTATAGCCTTACTAGCTTGATTATCTTTTACAGTTCTTAAACAGTAATACTGTTGCAGTCTTTGTACAATTTTATATATCTTGATTTAATAGCACTTGTATGCTAATTTAATAATAGGAATACAGTTTTATCAAATGCGAAACACGCACCGAAGTGCAAAGACAAGCATTAGCGCCATATACGCACTTTTTTCAAAAACAGTTGGGAATATTGCATAACATTATAATTTAACATGTCATAAGTAAATTAAATTGTCATAAAATAATAACCAAATTCAAAGGCAAGGCTCAACTATGAAATCATGGTAAAAAAAATAAAGATAAAGAACCAACCACAAGCCCTATAGATTAGTTCTGTCTTCTCAACTGTAAACAATTTGAAATAAATTAAAAATCATCATCTTCTGGCTCTTCTTGAAGATTCTTAAAGTCTTCATCCTGACTATCCTGGTTAGTATATGATTTTTATCCCCCTCGTAAAATTCAATTTTATCTACCGGGTCTTCACTTTCATCAATTAAACGCCATTTGAGATGATGGTTTAGAGAATTTTTTTTTCATTTTTGTGAATTTTGAGGATCCACTTGAGGCATTGACATATAGGAGTGATGTGCATATATTATAAGTACACCGAAATAATAAATTTATACGCTAATTACTTAAGTATCAACTATTAGATGTATTTTTGTAAATAATTATGTATTTTACCTGGAATTATAATGAGGGTCACCTGCTCCAGAAGCTTTAGCAACATCCTTGTAAGTTAATCCATCTTCTTTAGAAAATACAAATTCATCATCTTTTTTGCCGTTTTCTCCTCAAGCTTACCAACCAACCATTCATTGCGATGTTCAATCTATTGTAACAAGATCAGACCTATAATGTCACAAAGTTTATATCTACATTTTAAAGGACCATTTTATTTGACAAACACAAAATCATTAAACTTTTGTCGTGCAAGTCTATTTCTTTTTTGCTATGAAGCTACACATGAAAGCAATCAAAATAATATGACCTCTATATCGATTTCTAATAGTGGCAGGTGGTTTAAATTATGAGTTTGAAGGTTACTTACGTGCTTAAATACATTCAAGTTTCTCTTGCATCTGCATGAGGTACAAGTTAGGGTAAGAATTCGAATGGCAAAGTTTTGCAACTCCGGGGTGTGTTTGTCATAACTAATAAAAACTCCACAATGCAGCTAATCAAGAAATAAAGGATCTAAATGTCATAAAATTACATGTAATTAGTTTATGTTGTATAAGTTACTAGGAGTATTGTAAATTGTATTTAGATTATGTTTGAGAAGTTACTAGGAGATTTTTGTGATCGTTTCGAATAGTCATTGGTAAGCCAAAGAAACCTTTCGCTCTCTTATATATCCCTAATCAATCTCCAATCTTGTCTTGCGCATCGTCATCTACCATTCTTTCGAGGCACTTGTACAAACCTAGTTATACATCTCTATCATTCTAAACGTTATCGTGTAGGTATTAGGTTTTATATTCAAAATTTGGAGTACACTTGCAGGTTCCTTTTTCTAACATTATGGTTGATGAACACAGAGTATATGAATGAGGTAACAAAAAATAGAAATTTTATTGAAAGGGAAACAATGAGAAACAAAAATCTTACCGTGCTTTACTGCTTTGATTATAATGGGTGAAAGATCTCGACTCTTGATGAAGGTTTTATAATTAAAAAGGTGCTAATTGCGTTGCTAGTTTGATGTCTTTTTTTATAGTTCTAAATATTACTCTTGCAGTCTTTGTACAAACTTTTATTTTCTTGGTCTAGTTAATCCTGTATGTTAAAGTTGATTTATGGTAGTACTATAACTTCCCCCGAGAAATAGTCTTATCATGCATATATACAGTTAAAATATGGAGTATACATGCAGGAACTATCCTTTTCTAAAATCAGTGTACAGTAAGAGATCTAGGAATCGGATACCAAAGAATAAAATAATACAGTAGGGCAATTGGGTGGTAGGAGTTAAGGTTTTCCACCTTTCTAAAGATTTTAATTGATCTTAAGCTAGACGTGTTTGCTAAAAGCTGGTCATAAAACTGGAATACACTGTAAACCGAAGCAGTAATTTTAAAGTCCCTATTTTTACATGGTACGAGATTACTTGGTACAAGACATTAGCATATTTTTTGTTTATCCTCCTTGTGGAAACACCTATTTAAAAGTTTGCTTAGGATCTGGAATTCAATTATTCTTTCCTTTTTCTTTTCGATTTTAAAAAATACATAGATAGCTCTTGCCATTATATCAGATAGCATTCTTGACCTCGGGAACCTTTAGATGATTAAACAGATGTCAGTATTGTTTCCCATTTTGTTAAATCTTTCATCTCTAACCTTCTTTCTCCACCCATGTTGGCATTATATGTGTTTTTAATATATACTATTGTGGTTATAAAGTATCGTAATAGTCCCTGCTCCTCTCTCTCTCTTGAAAAAGTAATTGAAAACAAATTTCACTCTCTCTAAAAAGTAATTAAAACAAATTTCAAAGCATCCTAATTTTGTTTCATGGATATCAACCTAATTTTGTTTCATGGATATGTGGCTGATGTTTTGTGGATTTAAGTTTGGAAATACAGTGTGGTGTCTTGAGATTGTTTGGAGCCTTAAGTATACAAGTTGCATCATATAATATTTTCTTTGTTTCAGATGAGATAAAGAAAAAGGTTGATAAGAAGTTTAACGAGATAGCAGCCATGATTGAAGCTGGTGAAATTGAGGATGAAAAAGGTTATGAGCTTTTTAAGGAGTATGAGGATAAGATGGTACTTGAATGTGCTAAATTGATGGAAGCAGAGGGCCCCCCTCAGTTTGATGACGCTAAGCCAGACACGAAAAAGGATATAGATGATCCACCAGGAGAGGGTGCAATCCTCAGATGGCAATCAAGATGTGTCTTTGCTCCTGGTAGTGATGCGTGGCATCCAAAAAATCGGAAAGTGAAAATGGGTGTTACTGTGAAAGAGCTTGAACTTAACAAACATGAATTCCGTCGTCTCAGGGAATTGGTTGGGAAGCGATACCATCCAGGGAAAGATGAGTTAATGATCACTAGTGAGAGGTAATATCGACTGCGTCAAAACTATCATTGCTATACCGCTTTTATCATACATAAGAAGGATGTAAATATTTTTTCCAGGGCTATTGTTATAAGGTAGGAAGTACGTGGGAAATTACCTTGACATAATTATTTATTACTTACCTACGAATAATCTGAAGTAGGCAATCTGTGAAAGAGTAGTCCGTTAACCCTAATAGCAACCACAAATGGAGCTGTAAATACACTGTGGATCCCTATAAAGGTTAAAAGCCTAAAACCACCGTTAAAAGCCTAAAACCACCGTGATATACTAGGCATCAAAACTGATATTAAATCAACTAGAGCCATCAAAGTGTGTTCATCTTAATTTTTGTTCAATCTTAAAGGTACTCCCTCCGTTCCATTTTCCTCGGCGCTTTGGCTTATTGCATGTTTTTAAAGGTGTATAGAAAGGGTACTTAGACAAATTATTTATTGAATATTTTTAATAATAAAACTTTATTTAGAAAAAGAAAATTCAAAAAATAATTTGTGGAGATGTCTCTTTTATGCACCTTAAAATACATGTAGAAAAACAAAGTGACAAGATTATTCTACAAGATTCGTCTGAAGGGAGTATTATTCTACAGTCAAATCCAGTCATGTAGAACAAGCAGTAAGAAATTTGCGTTTGATAATTGTACTTAATTATATCTATTCAGGTTTGAGCATCGGGAAGAGAACAGGAAGGACTGCCTTAGGACTCTATATGCCCTTCTTGAGGAGTCTTATAAAGCTAATCAGTTGGTACATGACACACGGACTTCATATGTCAAGGAAAGGCTTCGAGCTAATCCACAGTTTATGGAGAGGTTGCGTGCCAAGACACTGCAAAACAGAGCATCGTTGCCTTCATAATCCTAGTCTAGTATACCTGCAGTTACCTCTACTCTTCATATAATATAATGGGCTACTTAGATTTAAATGGGTAATCTGCTGTTTGACCTGATTCACCTCATTCTCAGTGGGATAACAGCTGAAAGGAGATAAAATTCGATACCTTGCACATTTCAAGTTGATTATTATACTTTTAAACAGGCATTGTCTACTGAGCTGATAATCCCAAGCTTAGTTATGAATACATGTTTCCTGCTACTTAATAGCCTTTTTCATAGCCAGAGTTATGATTTTCAGTACTAATGTTTGATGTGGTCTTGCATTGTTTGCATGATTCTAAAGGACACGGGTAGTCCATTCTGTTCTCCGCTTGTGTTATATATGGACAATTTGTTTTATTTAAATGGTACTTTGTGGTAACTGTAGTAGTAGTTTGTTCCGCAAGATTGATTGTTGATATTAGTTGGTAAGTGTTATGTGCATGGTGGTGCAAGTTGGCTTTAGTGTTGGGACAATCTTCCCATCTCCCTTTCGGTCATGCTTACGAGTAATTTAGGAGTTTGAATGTAAATTCACTTGTACTTTGCTTTTTCCTAAGCCTCTCGCCCTCTCACCTGAGTGTTGTATTTTCGTGGTGAAAGGCCATTAAAAAAGTTCAGTCATTACAGAAAAGCAAAGCCCATAATACTAGTAGTGTTCTTATCATTTTTTCTGGGCAGGTGCAGCCTCCCGGTGGGAAGTTTCTTCAAATTAGTCATGTAAAGAAAAGAAAACAGGTCAACAATACTGTAAATTTTGGTTTAGCTACTAAGAAAAGCATAGTCCTATCTTTGAAATCATGATTCCATATTTTGACGTCATAATCGTTTGAGAGGTCTAGATTGGGTTGAATTGCTTGAGGAATCATTCCATCTTATGAAGAAAGTGATTAAAAAGCAATACATCACACATGGTGGAAAAGTTAAAACATTCTATCTTATGAATACATCACATATGGTGGAAAAGTAAAAGAACAATAAGGTAGAAGTATTCTTTTCCTTCGTCACACAAACTATGGTGAATTCCAAACTTCCGAGTTCGTCTTCCTTCTCTTCCAGTCATGAGTGCAACAAACATGCAACACTTGGCAAAAAAGTTGGAGAGTTTGCGTGCAATACATGCCTTTTCTGTGTGTGTTGCCCTCTGTCTA
Organism: Anethum foeniculum; assembly: GCA_003724115.2. NCBI lineage: Eukaryota > Viridiplantae > Streptophyta > Magnoliopsida > Apiales > Apiaceae > Anethum > Anethum foeniculum. The sequence continues at coordinate 8,819 of PHNY01239988.1, forward strand.
TCTTCTGGTGCTGTTTGAAGCTTCCTTGCAAGATTGGATGGCGCTCTGCAAAGCGCGCAAGACAAGAGACTTGCTGTGGCCCAAGGAAGAAAGTCTTTGCCATGTATTCTTCATTTTCGGACATTGATTGCGATACTCAGACAGGGAAAGTAAGCGCAACTTCCAGGAATTTGACTTCTGCGGTGAGGTGAATCACAGAACTAAGAGTTCCCCTTTTTCTTCGTGTACTTGATTTTTATAAACAAGTTTTCTAGTTATTAAGTATTATTCTTTCTTTTTCTTTTAATCGTTATTGTGCTATTGTATGTTGCGCTAGTGATTGTAAACCAACTATAATCAAAGACACCACAAAAGGAAACGAAATCATGCACAAGACCTTGGACGTCTGGTTAACCCGATTTGAGCTCCAGAATTCATTTTGCATCCTTAAGTTGTTTAAGTTAGTCAGTTTAGTTCAAATATATAATTTTATATTTTCTGATATAGATGGACTTACGATCCTCCTACATAACAGACTTCCATGGTTTCATACAGAACACACTTAAATATGCGTGAAGGATGCAGAAACTCAAGCTTCCAATAGAAGAAGAAGGCCAAGGAAATTTTAGTAAATTCTTAGAAGTAATAAAGATCCTTACTCTAAACAAACTGAAATAGGATAGATATGCTTACTTAAAGACGCTACAACAATTCCAGTGCTATGAGGAGCAGACTTTTCCCGGGATATAAACAAATATGAAGAACTCAGTATGGCCCTAAGACGTGCATTGTTAGTTAATACAACCACCATTAGATCTGTCTGGTGGTCTACTCTCGACGTGACAACTCAGCCATTGATTCCGAACTTATCTCCAAAGCTTGGGCAAGGGGGAGAGGCCAGAGTGGAACAAGAACATCTCAACCGCGTAGAACAATACACTAAACAGATGAGACTAGGTATTAAAACATGAAACCAGCTAGTCAATGTAGAATTCGTGATCAAGGGCACAAAATTTGGACTTGAATTGATTGAAAATAATGAGTGACAACTATCAACTATGAGCTCTTGTTTAATAAGTTGATTGACAAAAACTAGTCATCTACTTCAGGCCAATCAGTCTCATCAATGCTTCTTACAATATGCTGCTATTTTTTTGACCAACAGACTGAAGACGGTCATCGGTTCGGTATATTAGTTCCTGAGAAGCAAATTGCTTTTAACTATAGCTGACAAATGTCTGTGGCATTCTACCAACCAACGACGTAGTTCATGGTCGCATTCAAAAGTTGCACTATTATCTATATCATATGAACACAATAAGTCGATATAGGGAATCAAAGACGTTTCAGTGCCTCCAGTTGTGGTCAAACTTGTAAGCTGTTGCTTGCATGATGAATATTATAAACACTGGTGAAAAATTGTAGATCTAAAGAGAGAAATGAGAGGAGAGAGAAAAGGTGAGGAGAGAGAGAGAGTAAGCAGGGGAAAGAGCAGTTTCAAAAATTTTCAAACTAAGAGTGTATCATCTACTAATGAAGATCAACATGCATTCCTTACTAAAGAATCTCAGATTCAAAGTAAGAATCATGAAGTAAAGATTTCTAAATGGGAGGAAGAATCAAGAACTACTCGCAACTTCATTCTTGCATATTCTCATTTGGTAGATGAGAAACTTTTGGAAGGAGTTATACAGAACAGAGAAAGAGATACGTCGCTAGCATTAATCCAAATTCATGACAGAAGTTTAGAAAGCTCAGACAAATCTAAAAGGAGTAAGGCCACAGAGACTACAGAGCTAGATAAGAAAAATAGAGAATCAACGCTTCGGTTCATTTTTGATCATGCTAAATGGGTCAAGGAAGACACCCTTCAAGGAGTGGTCTACAACCAAGATAAGGAAATTACAGAAGCACTACATCAAATCCATAATGGAAGCTTGGAAGGGGTTATCAAGAAGAACATTAGAACCCAGAGGAGGCCAAACTCAGACTTAGGTCTTCACAGAAGGTCATATGCAGATATGGTTAGACAATCAGGTGAGATCCCAAAGGCCAAACAGATCATCACAAATGAGCCGAGAAAAAATGCTTCCTGGCTATCCTCGAGAAAGTTATTTTTTACAAATTTGGAGGAGGAGACTCAGACCATTGAAGTTTGGAAATTCTTCAAAAAATTTGGTGAAATAGTGGATATCTCTATTCCAAAAAGAAAAGATAAATTTGGGAAAAAGTTTGGTTTTGTAACGACAAAAAAACAACTTAGAAGCCAGGAGGATACTTAACAAGGCAGGAGGATTGCAATTCAAAGGTTATAAACTCAAACTAGATTGGGCCAGAAACAAAGCGAAAAAGCAGAATACTATCATAACCAAATCCAAAGATACCCAGAAGAACAACCAGCGAGCTTCCAGAGAATTTCCAGCTATTAATCGCAGTAATGTAGCGACTTCTTCAGTAAAGATGAGTCAAAAACCTCAAATAGACTCAGGTGATGAAGTTCCTCAAGAAGAGTGCATAGAGATACAGATGAAAAAAGAATGGCAGGAGATACTGGACTTGAGTTTTTTAGTTGTGACTAATATGGATCTCAGTGTGGATTCGCTTGGAGAAATCTTGTATAGTCAAGGCTACCAGTGTGTGAAAGTAGTTAAGATGGATCAAGCTTGCTTCTTATTCACTTTTTTGGAGGCAGAAGAAATTAATCATTTTGTTTGGGAAGATCTTAGTATGTAGGTTAAGTCTTTTTCTAAGGCATCACTTCATGACCTTATCCAACCTCGCATAACTTGGATCCAGGTATTGGGATTAACTTTTTTAGCTTTTAATCGGGAGGTAATATCAAGTTTATTTGCTACTGAGGGCAAGGTGTTAAGTTTTGAGACAAACTATCGAGATAGAGAAAGGATATCTCAAGCACCTATTAAAGTTTCGACCAAACTAATCAACAAGATCAACGTTTGTAAGAAAGTGAGACTAGATGATACGGTTTTCGATATCAAGATTCAGGAGATAGAAGGAAGTGTAGAGTGTAATAATCCTAGCAAGGAAAGCTTTGAACAAGTTGATGTTAATGCTCATACATCTTCAGGTAGAGTTCAGCCGGCCATTGGGGTGGAAGAAGAGTGGGAGGATCTAAATTCATGTAGTAATGAATCACAAAAGGAGGCTTCACCGGCTGTGTTGAATGACTTTTTTGAAGAGAATAGTTCAGAAGATGGTAACTTTAATCCAGAGGTAATAGAAATAGCAAACAGGGAGGAGAGACTAAGAGATGGGACAGGGATAGGTGATGCTGCTATTGGTGAGGAGGGAGGAAATTTGAAATGGGCTTATAGAAGCAAATCTTCTTCATCAACAGTTAGGGATGAATCTATGGTGCACGCAGAGAAAAAAGCAGAGGAGTTGAACATGGAGAGCTACTCTGTTAGTTGTAATGGTGAGTCAAAGCAAGAGATGTTGGAGAAGGTCAGAAAGTGTTCTATTGCTAAAAGAAAGGGAAGACCATGAAAGGCACAGAGACTTTGTTTTTTTGATTATCGTTATAGACAAATCACAAAAAGCAAAAGGAAATCATCGAAAGATGGAATAGTTGCGGGGAAAAGGAAACTCCCAGATAAGTCAGTAAAAAAGAACATTTCAAAAATGAAAGCCACGGAAGTACATGAGTCACTTAATAATGCAGGTTTTGATGGTGAGATCAATGCAGCAGATATATTCGAGCTGGGAATTAATCTGGGATTAGAGCCTGCATTCTCAGACAATGACACTTTAAATGTCATCCTCAAGCGGCTTTCAAAATCTTGAAGGTTAGTTTTATTTGAGATCTCATTATTTTTAATGCATTTAATCATCTCAAGCTGGAATGTTAGAGGATTGAGTAATGTTATAGCAGCCAGAAATGTGAAGAAGTTGATAGGAGAACAAAAAACAAATATTCTTCTCCTTCAAGAAACAAAGTGTAAGCAGTGGTCCACTGCTCAGATGAACTCAATAGGAAGTGGTTATCTCTTAAAATGGCACGTGGTTGATTCTATAGGAGCCTCAGGAGGGCTGTTGTTGGCGTGGAATGACCAGTTAATGGAGTTGAATAAAATAGAGGCAGATCATCACTGGCTTTGGTGCAAAGGAAAAATATGGTCCCCATGATCTCCACAAAAAAATCCAGTTCTGGGAAGATTTAAAGAGAATCAATGCTTCCTGCTCAGAGGAACCATTGTGTCTGATGGGGGATTTTAATTGTATCAGGAGAGATACAGACAGAGAAGGATGCATCTACAATGAAAGGGATACGCTTTGGTTCAATCTGTTCTTGAAAGATACTGGTTTGATTGAAATTGACGGTGAAGATTATGATTTTACATGGTTTGGCCCTTCGAATAGAAAGAGTAAATTAGATAGAGTTGTAGTGAATGAGTCTTGGTTGAATTTTCACTCTTGGAAGGTACAAAGTAGTCATAGAAGTCACTCAGACCATTCTCCTATCACGTTGCAGTCTGATCAAACTGATTGGGGGCCAAAACCTTTTAGACTTTTTGATGATTGGATCAGACAAGCAGAAGTTTTGGAAATATTACATAAGGTGATTGAAGATAGTCATAGCAGACCCTGGTTTGGAGTAATGAAAGAGGTTAAGTTGGCTCTAAAAAGCTGGAACACATCTTACAGGAGTCAAAATAAAATAGTGGTTCAAACTTTGGAGAAGGAACTGCATAAACTAGACAATGAGAATGCAGATCCTAGTCAAAAAGCAATAACCTTTCACAGGCTCCAACAGGAATATCAGAAAGAAGCTATTCAGCTAAGGCAGAAAGCTAGGATCAAGTGGAATGAAGAAGGTGATTGTAATACAAAGTTCTTTCATAGAGTTGTGCAACAAAGAAGAAATCTTAATAAAATTCGAAGCCTGGAGGACCATGGACACCTTTTAACAGATCCACAAGAGATCAAAAGAGGTTTTTTTGAAGAATTCAAAGAATTTTTCTGCAAAGACTTAGGGTCAACACCTTTCTATCTAGCTTCACTACAGTGGTATCAAGTTCATGAAGAGAAGATTCAAAGATTGGAAGCCCCGTTTTATAAGGAAGAGATTTTCTTAGCGTTAAAGGAGAGTGATTCTACAAAAGCTCCAGGTCCGGATGGGATTAATGCAGGTTGGATCAAAAAAATATGGCCTTTCATTTCACACAAAGTGCTGGACTTTTTTCAAGAGTTTCATTCTAAGTCTGCAGTTCCTAAAGGTGCTAATTCCTTGTTTATTGCCTTAATCCCAAAGAGGCATAGCCCTAAATGTGTTAATCATTTTAGACCAATCAGTCTCATCAACTCATCTTTCAAATTGCTGCTAAAAGTTTTGGCAAATAGATTAAAGCCGGTTCTCGACAAAGTGATATCAATAAATTAGTCAGCTTTCCTGAAAGGGAGAAATATCACAGAGAGCATTTTTTTGGTTAATGAAGTCATTCACTCAATGAGCATTCAAAAAACAGAATGAGTCATCTTGAAATTGGATTTTTCAAAAGCGTATGATTCGGTGGACTGGTCTTGCTTGTTACATATACTGAAATGCATAAAGTGTGGTGAGAAGTGGATTAGTTGGTTAAGGGCTACTCTTTATTCCATAAGAATGTCTCTATTAATTAACGGATCTCCAACAGAGGAATTTTCTCCATGCAGAGGAGTCAGGCAAGGTGACCCGCTTGCTCCGTATCTGTTTTTGCTGATAGGTGAAGTTCTTAGTAAATTATTGAACTTGGCTTCAGCTCAAGGTGTTTTCTCGGGTATCAAACTCTCGTTCCTTCAGTCTCAAGTTACTCACTTTCAGTATGCTGATGACATGATACTATTTGTGGAAAATTCAGAACATTCACTTTTGAGAATTAAGAAAGTGTTGCTTCTTTTTCAAGCAATCACAGGCTTAGCCATAAACTTTGAAAAGAGTCAGGTGTTTCATGTCTCAAACTCAAGAGCTAGTGTCGAGCTGGGTACTAGAATTCTGGGATGTCAAGCTAGTAAACTCCCCTTCAAGTATTTAGGTGACTGGGTGGGGATGAAGAAAAAATCTAATGTGATTTGGAAATCTCTAACAGACAAAGTGGAAAGCAAACTTGTAGGGTGGAAATGTAATATGTTAAACATGGCAAGTCAGATGACTTTAATTAAAGCAAGTCTTGATAGCATCCCTAACTATTGGTTTGCTGTTCACAAAATACCAGTAGGAGTGACCAAGAGGCTAAAAGGTATAAGACGTAGTTTCTTTTGGGGAGAAATAAACCACAATGCAGAAAAGAAGAGAAAGATGCATGTAGGAAGTTGGGATCTGATTTGTGCAAATAAGAGCAAAGGCGGTCTGAATTTAGTTAATTTGGAAAGAAAGAATCTGGTGCTTCTAGCAAAATGGTGGTGGAAGTTTAATGCAGAGAAGGAGAAATATTGGATGCAATTCATATTTCGAAAATATGGCAACGAGTTCATGTACAATGTTGACAGCACCCCTAGTAACCCGTCAATTATATTTCAAAATATATTGAATAGTAGAAAGTTAGAGAGTATCAGAAATTGGCTTGATCTGGAAATGTTTGTCTAAAAATTTGGTAATGGTGAAGTTATCAACTTCTGGAAGGATTATTGGCACGAAGATGGTCGAATGAGAACGCTTTTTCTACTTCTTTTTAGTCTTGCTGTCGAGAAAGATATTAAATTAAGTAAAATGAAACTCTTGGGAGAGAGAGGAGATAGGGGCTTATGGAGAAGGCAGTTAAGAGGATGACAAAGAGATGAAGAAGAAACTTTAAGAGTTCTCATAACTCAGGTCACTTTGTTTGACAACAATGACGTTCTTCAGTGGAAAGGAAACAAAAAGAACTTAACTACTAAGGATTTATATTCTAAGTTAGACACTGGCAGAGAGAATGGTGTAGTTACTTCTATCATTTGGAAGATCAAGGTCCCTATGAGAATCAAAGTGTTCCTATGGAAAATTGTCAATAACATTCTTCCAGTTAGAGTTATTTTAAGTAAAAGATTGCTAAGTCTGGATAAATCATGTCCGTTTTGTCTAGAGTCAGAAGAATCATCAGTGCACCTATTTTGGGAATGTCCAAATATTAGAAGCATCTGGGAAGGCTTAAGCGGATGGTGGAATGTGCAGTTCAGTTTTAACATGTATGACACAAACTTTCTGCAAGTTCTGTTTGAAAATGGCAAACGAACAAATAATTTGTCAATGTGGTTAGTTGTCATCTCCTTAACCTTGTGGCATATTTGGAAAGCCCGTAACGAATGGATATTTCAAGGGAGCAGATTGAAAACCAATTCTATATTAGCATGTACTAAAAGAGAATCATTTTCTCTGGGAATCAATGGTTGCTTGATATCAGAAAAGGAAGCAAGTTTGTGGGCTATAGACCCTGCAGTAGCCATGCAGAGACACTCAACATGCAAAAAATATGATTTTCTGTCAAAATTGTTCAGAGACTTTGAGGTGGTAGCTTTTGCTGATGGATCTTGGAAAGGACAAAATTTAAAAGCTGGTTTAGGAGGCTTAATTATCTCCATATCTTTAGCTGCTAGATATGTTTTCTCTGGTCCTACAAAAGCTATGAGTGCATTTGAGGCTGAGCTGGCACCATGCATGCATGTCTGGGAGATAATGGGAGTAAGGTTTAGTTCAAATAGAGCTGTTATTTGTTTGGATTCAAATTAGTAGTAGAAAAGGTAGAGTTGTTAAGGGCAAGAAGAAATTGTTTTGATCAAAAAGAAGAAAAGCTAGCTGCCCTTATCAATAGATACCCTGGGATTAGTGTTGAAAATATACCTCGGGAGTGGAATAACCTAGCAGATGGTTTTGCTAAGCAGGGTAGAGAGAGAGTAAAGTTAATACAAGGATGGTTTTAAGAAAGTATTTGAAGATTTTGGAAAAGATTATGCTATTGTTTATGCAAAAAAGAGATACAACATTTGCTTTCTCCAAGGCTCTAGGATTGGGCAGTATAAAGAAGGTGATGGATTGGTGCTCATATAAGCAGGAGTCAGTATATATCACAGTAAACAATGGCTTTTTCTCTCTCTGCAGTTTCATAGATATTGCCAAATCTTGCATGGGAATTCTTAAGTGTTTCTCTGGGAACTATAAGTTCTTCGCATGCGTTTCTTGCAGAGTACTATATATACAGGTAGGGTTTCTTCTTCTTATCACACTCACTGCTCACAAAATACTCTCTCCTAATAGATTTCTTTTTCTTCTCCTACTCTTCACAATGGCTGTCAATTGGGTTCCCCCTCCGTTTTGGCACCTTGAAAGTTAACGTTCATAGTGAGTCATTTGCAGCTCCCATGCCTAATGGCAATATGAATGGCATAGGAGTGGTGCTTAGATCTTCAGATGGTGGTTTGGTCAACTGCATTGCTGGTGTAATACCTGGGTTGTCAAATTGGGATCTCAATTGTGGGCAGTTCAAGTAGGACTTCGCAGGGCTTTTGTTGAAGGTTCAGAATCAGTCATTATTGAGACTGATAACATCCAAGCGTATGGAGCTATTCAATTTGCTCATCTTAACCGTTACCCTGATCATGCTGATTTGATTCATCAAATCCTCACCCATCTCAGAGATCCCAACTGGAGCTGCTCCTTTCGCTTGGTTTACTCCCCTAGAAACTCCACTGCAACTTATGCTTCCATTCTAGGAGGAGAACTCTTCTGCATGCTCTATATTTTTTACGAGCCTATTGGTCGAATGGCTGAATTGACGGACCTTGATATGGGTCTAAGACCTCAAGCCCCTCAGTTTTTGGAAGCACCAATGGTCCAAGAAGAGTTGGAAGTCTTTGAGGAAATCTTGGATGATGGAGCTGGAATCTTAGCAGATGCTTTTATGCAAAACTTGGTGTTGCAGCCACTTGGAGCTCATCATGAGGAACCTCAGATGGAGGATGTGTTGTTTGAAGAGGAAATCTTGTTTGACTCAGATGAGGATGAAGATGACCTGTTTGATTTGTTCTGAAAGTTGTGTCTTTAGTAGCCCTGCTTCTAGCCTAGTATTGTAGTGTCTTAGTCTGGAGAGCACTTCTCAGGGCAGTGCTTTTGTTCTTCTTGTTTTAGTTTGTTTTGTTGCAGTTTTAGTTTCTCAGGGCTGTGGCTGTTAGCTTCTTAGCCTTGGTTTCAGTCCTGTATCGAGTCTTCTCCTACTACAACTGGAGCTTCTTTAATGCATTGGTCTTTAAAAAAAAAAAAAAATCTAAGTAGTGTATGCAAATTGGTATTGTACCACTGCTATTCTGTTTATTTTACAATAGTATTTGTAAATACATAAATCCTACAAGAATATTCAAATACCTTCTCCCTGTCTGTTCGTTTCTATTTGATATAGAAAATTGGCTGATGCAGCTGTATCCTTTGCAATCGAAAAGCTTACTGTTTTTCTTACCCAAAAAGTTAACACAAGAATAGGAGTGGAAGATGGTAAGGTGGCTCAAGGATGAGTTGGGATGCCTCCAATCTTCTGTAAGAGGTGCAGAAGCAAAACAAGAATCGGATCATCTGATCTGCCAAAGGATAACTAACATCAAAGATGCTAATCATGCTTTAATTCTCCTGGACAGATTTAGTGCCCTCCAAGAAGAAAATGCAGCCTGGAAACAAGGTCTACTAGATTGTCTGCGGATCTCTGTATGCATGTGCAGGAAAGAAGCCAATCTTATGATATTGGCAAAGAGATTGAGTCACTCAAGGGAAGAATTGTTGTGATCAAGAACAGGTGAGATAAGTATGGTATTGCCAACATTTTAGCCACTTTTAAAGTGCAACAGAGAAAGTAAACATTGCCTAGAGCAACTTTCTTTGAAAACCAGGTGGATGTGGTTGGTTGAGGATGATTTCAAGACTTTGTTGACCGAACTTGTTAGAGAGGGTTTCTCCATTAAACTGATTTCCATTCACGGCAGGGGGGTTTGGGCAAGATGTTAAAGTATATTTTGTGTAGTTCGTTCTCAGGGAAGGACTAATGTTAAATTCAAGTCTAAGTTTTAATTCCTTACAATCTAGAAGTGTATAAGAATAATGTGGTGTTTTGTTAACTAACTAAAT
>PHNY01240121.1:1808-13696 GCA_003724115.2 Anethum foeniculum
TTATGCTTTACATCTATCACGTTCCCAGACTTTATGAGTCTCTTTAAGCTTCTCCAACAGAAACACACACCAGTTATAATTGCTGCATTTGTCTAACTGACCAGAGAAACCGCAAAGCATTTGTCTTACATATGAATTGGTTGGTTGTTCAATCAACATTGTAATCAAATAGCACATGTAATTCATTTTGAAGTTCCAATTCAGGGTTTTTGTATGAGACATTTTTTCAATAACTGTCCGAATGCCTACCCTGAAACACGATTTCTTCTTCCAATATTGACTTCTCCATCTTCTTCTAAAATCAACTCCACCAGAAACTCAACTTTCCTATTACCTCTGGGCAATCCGAGAATATTTTCAACATCATTCTCAGTTATTTTATAACTATTATCACCAATTGTCAGAATTATTATTTCTGGATTGAAGTTTGAAACAAGTTTATAGCCAAGAATAACTGGGTAATATGACATTTAAAAGAGAGCAAATCTCCAAAACCAGTTCTCTGAACCCAATTTTTCTGGTGGTGTGTCAAGTTTTCCACAACCTTATTAAAAACCTTGGGGTTCAACTTCATCAATAATTTATTGTTACTAGTCCTAGCATGATTATAGCCATTTTTATCTTGTTCATCATTAAACCATTCAGATGATTCCTCTTCACTTAATGTCATGTCAACAAATGACGTGCTCTGCAAAAAAAAAAACACACCATTTCTATTCTACTTAAAAGATGCAAGATAACAAAAACAAAATTAATACCTTCCCTTTTCTTTTAATATCCCTCTTTTTACTTTTATGTTGACTTGTTCCACCAGTTATGCTGCATCCAACTGATATACCTGTAACACATTAATGAAATTATTCCACTGTAAATGGTCACAGAATAACCAAAAACATGTTCTCTAACATAATATAAAGTAGATAAATCAAACCTTCATCGGTTAAAGAAGATCTTATAAGGTTCAGAATGTCTTGATCATATACAAAGTAGTTAAGCAAAGAACCTGAAAGATTGTAGTCTTATGTTAATATTGATGTAATTTATGTACCTATGACCACACATCAAACTTTGTAGGACAGAGCAATTATGGTATCTTTTCTTTCCATTATATTGACCAACTCGGATTCAAACAACTTAAATTCATCAAATGTAAACTAATCTTTTGTCATCTGCAAAAAATATAATGCATGAAGTATCTTTGTAAAATATGCTATAAGTTAATTATATGTACACATAAACAAGCTTACGAAGTAAGGATAACCCCCTGAAATTAAGAATTTTTCCGGACACTTCTTCAAGAACAGGGCCATGTAATAAAGAACAAAGAAGCCACACATTTTATCATCTTGTTGCTTTGGGACCTGTATGACATGTAATAATACTAACCATTAATAACTATTTTTTCTCAGTTCATATAATTTTTTTTTTTACTATACAAGAGTTTCGATAAAAATGTTTACATCTGGTACCAAGATAGGTATTTTGTTGATAACGCTTTTAGATGGCGCTCTTTCCTTGTATAGCTGAACAAAAGGCTATTTTTATACAAGGTAAAAGAATTAGTATTTAATAAAGATTCATAATCAAATTTTAAAAATCCAAACCCAGTACCTATGCATCAACATTTTAATGTCTTTTTGGTTGGAACCCTTAAGAGAATCCAATATTATTATCAACGGCTAATCATTCTTTTGATTTAAATCACCCCTGGATTACAAATAATGACTAGAATCCACTGGTTCCTAAACCAAAACCATTCATATTCAATGATTATATTTTTAAGTATAATATTATATTTTTTTTAATCAAAGAACAAAAGAAAATTTAATTAGAATCTTATATTTGATCTTTTACTAACCATAAGCATGCAGGCAATAACGCATATTTCCTGCCAAAATAGTCCAATCTGTTGAACCACCGTAAAGCGTTTTTACTTATAGTGAGATCTTTGAGATACATTGTTATCAGCATTGGATCTATGTAAATACAAGAATCTTTGATCTTTTCAGGAAGGATTGACCACATGTGCCTATAATTGTTTAAAAGAACACAATTTTAAAGAATGTTCGGTATATAAGACATGGATATAGTTTTAATTAAAGAATTGATAACAGAACAGTTAAAGAACACTTTCATACAATCAAAGCTTGACAACAACAGATAAACAATAATGATATTAAGTTAGTTTTATAGAATAAAGTTGTTTTCAGTGACAAATTGTTCGAAAAAGTAATGACAAATATCAATATAAACTTACAACTTGAAAGATCAGTAAAAAAATATATCAATGCTTGTACCTTATGTAGATCAGGGCTTGTTATGTATCTAATTTTCCGTTATATTGTGCATCTGCAAGTGAAAAAACAAACACTCAATTGATTTTTAAAACCCTTTGAATTACCAAACAATACATGCAACTGCTAATATTTTTTAATATATAAAATTCGAACTGTGACTAAATCATCTAATCAGAACCTCGCAACATCAAGTTGTTTAAGATCATTTATATAATAAATAAAACAAAAACCCTGCTGCATTCATTCAAATATGAAACTAAAACAAGATATATTACCTGATCTATTAAACTTATTGTAAGCCTTACGTCTAGTCCTCATCTTGTTTAATAAGAGTTCCCCTTTAAGAATAGTTATCCTTTGTAATTGTAACCAAAGAATACGTGTTTCTTTCATTAGTAGTTGCATATACAACCCCTCCATTTATGCCTAAATTGGAGCAATAGTTTATTATATAATTGTTGACATTTAAAGGCAACACATGTCGTATATTTAATCTTTTAAAAGAGCCTCTTTTAAAAAATGTCAATTACTCATGTCTAAATAGTTGGCAGGCATCCCTTACTAATGACTATTTAATTTTTTCGTGTGTAGACAGGGAGGTCTATTCTGGAAATATGCTAGTATTCATTAATATTAAATGTCATTGACAGAAAAAATTATGTTGGAGGTTAGACGTTGTAATTCTTATTTAAAGAAATTCTTATTTAAAGAAATCCTAAGAATAAGTATTATATTAAATAATTATAAACATTAATAAAATTTTTGTATTTTCGACTAAATATAACTTCTGAGTTTAATATTTTAATATTTTTAGTATTATACGTAAGAAAATAATTTTTTAACAAAAGGAAGGTGTTTGTCAAGGTGTTATGGGCCGTGTTATGAGGTATTGTATTCATGTCTATAATTTTTTGATTATTTTTATATTGAGACAAATTTGCAATGATTGACGGACACTTTTTGAAACTCATGAGTTATGAATAGATTTTCAAGTTTATCAAAATTTGAAATTTTCATATATATGTTTTTAATGTGTTAATTTAGAGTAATATTTTAATTTCTTAAGATATGCATATTGAACATCTAATAGAATCTATTCAGGTATACATAAAACAAATTTAAAATTTAGTTAAAATTTCTTAAGCAAAAAAAAAGAAGAAAATTCAGTTAAAATTTAAAATTTATAAAAAGATTATCTTTGTAAAAATTTTAAGATATGCATAATGAACACGTAATAGAATCTTAATTTTAAAATATGCATAATGAACACTTGAGAGAATCTTAATTTTTAAGATATGCATAATGAACAGAATCTTAATTTCTCTTAATTTTTAAGATATAAATGATGAATACTTATGAGAATCTTATGTTTATTCATGTCTATAATTTTATTTTATTTTTAACACTGAAACAATTTTGCAATTATTAACTGGCACATTTGCAACTCATAAGATATGAATAGATTTTTATTAAAAATTGAAATGTTCATATATATGTTCTTAATGTGTTAATTTTGTACCAACTATATTGTTAAACCCTTAGCAGAATCTTAAAGAAAAAATAAATTAATTAAAGTGTAAAAAAATGAAAAACATTAGAATAATATTATTTTATTAATTAGGTATCTTTTTATAAGTTTTTAAAATTAATTAAACATAAATATAATAATAAAACACTTTCCGACCCGAAAGCAACGAAGGTTGAGGCAAGGCATCAGTGCCTTGGGCCACCGGTAAAAGATTCCAAAACTGGAGTGACGGGGTCTTGAGGCCTTGTGATTGGTGCCTTTTGCAACTGGTGACAGATTCCAAACCGTTAGCGACTAGGTTTTGCTGCGTTGTCATCGGTCCATTGACCCGGCCACTAATTCCAACAAGGTATCTTGGGCCTTGGCATCGTTGTCTTGGACGGCCGACGACGGTCACGACCCAACAATACCGGGGTCTTTGCCGCATTAGCATTGGTGCCTTGGGCATCCAACGACCGATTTCAAACCGGGAAGTGACCGATGTCTTTGACCTTCATATAGATTTAGATAATGATATTGTTCTTTTTAAGAACACATAAGAGAATCTCAATTATTAGTTTAGTATAATGAAAGAGAAATTTTAATTTTAAGATATGAATAATGAAAAGAATCTTAGTTTTATTGTTGTATATAATTTTTTTTGTTTATTTTTATAGTAAGACAAATGGATTCATTTGCAAATCATGAGATAAGAATAGATTTTCATGCTTATTAAAAGTTGAAATGTTCATATATTTTGTTAATTAATGTGTTAATTTTGGACACACTATATTGTTAAAACTCTTAGTAGATTGTTAAAAAAAATAAATTAATAAAAGAGTTATAAATTGAAAAATTTAGATTAATATTACTTTATTAATTAGGTATCTTTTTAACAGTTTTTAAAATTAATTAAACATTAATATAATAATAAAACACTTATAAATATTTGTAATATTAGAATTTCCAATATGATATATAAAACACTAAATAGAATCCTTTTAATTTAAAAAAGGATAAATTTAGATAAGTATATTTTCCAAAGTCTTATAACAAAATTATTCGAAAACTTAATAAAATTTTGAATATTACATAAAAGTCACTTATATTTAGTAAAACTATATTTAGTAAAACTTTTAAATTCATAAAAAAACTATATGTGAAAATTTTTTAAGATATGCATAATGAACACCTTAGATGATTAAATAAATTTGCAACTCATAAGTTATGAATAGATTTTCATGTTTATTAAATTTTGGAATGTTCATATTTATGTTTTTAATGAGGTAAATTTGGACTCACTATGTTGTTGAAACTTTTAGCAGAATCTTAATAAAAACTCATTAATTAAAAAATTAAAAAAATTAAAAATTAAAAGATTCTTAACATAAGAATTTCCAATATGCTATATATACCACTTAAAGACTCGATTTAAATTAAAAAAGAAAAGATTTAGATAAGAATATTTTTCAAAGTCTCAGCAAGATTTTTTTGAAACATAACCAAATTTTAAGGGTTACATGCAAGTCACCTATATTGATAAAAGCATAATTGTAATGCTAAAACTCTAAGAAGAATTTTTAGAAATTAAATTAAACAATAAAATTTTAAAGTAGTATCTTTTTTAAGAAAGTAAAAATTTATTGTCAACGCAAAAAAATTAGAAAATTAAGTTAAAATTTTAAATTCATACAAAAATTATCTTTATAAACATTTTAAGATATGCAAAACACTTGAGAGAATTTAAATTTTTAAGAACACTAGTGAACACTTGAACTCTTATTTTTAAGATATGAATAATGAAAATAATTTTAGTTATATTCTTGTGTATAATTTTTTGTTTATTTTTATATTGAGACAAATTTCACTCAATTTTAAGATATGTATAATGAAAACTTACTTTTATTCATGTATATAAGTTTTTGTTTATTTTTCTATTGAGAAAATTTTGCATTAAATGAAGGACTCATTTGCAACTCATGAGATATGACTAGATTGTCATGCTTATTAAAAATTGAAATGTTCATATATATATTTTATTAATTAATGTGTTAATTAACGGACCCACTATATTGTTAAAACTCGTTGAATCTTAAAAAAATAAAATAATTAAGGAGTTAAAAAATGAAAAATTTAGAATAATATTACTTTATTAATTAGGTATCTTTTTAAAAGTTTTTAAAATTAATTAAATAATAATATAACAATAAAACACTTAGAAAGATTCGTAATATTAGGATTTCCAATATGCTATATAAAACACTTAATAGAATCGTTTTAAATTTAAAAAGGATAGATTTAGATAACTATAATAATTTTTTTTCGAAATCATAATAAAAATTTGGAATATTACATAGAAGTCACTTAAATTTTGTAAAAACATTAATTTAATGCTAAAACACTAAGAATCATATTTTAGAAATTAAACTAAAACATTAAAAAGTAAAAAACACTTAGTAGAATCTATTTTAAAAAGCATATATTTATTTTTAAAGAAAAAAATTGGAAAATTTATTAAAAATTCTAAATTCATAAAAAAAGTATATGTTAAAAGTTTTTAAGATATACAAAATGAACAAGAGAATCTTAAATAAAACAACTAAGTGAAAATGAACACCTAATTTAATTATTTAAATTTTTTAAATTAATTAAACATTTGATATAACACTAAAACACTTAGAAAAAAATTCGTAACATAAGAATTTCTGTAAAAATAAAAACTTAAGAGAATCTTATTGCTACTAAAAAAAATTATATTACTTAATAACACTTAAGTAGAATTTTTTTAAGAAAATAAAATAAAAAATATTTAAAATACTATCTAGTTGAAAAATCACTCAGTTCAACATTAGAACACCTAGAAGATTTCTCAATAGAAAAAATATTAACAACTTACATTAAGACACTTTTACTTGCAAAAATCATTCAATTCAACATTAGAACACTTACAAGATTTCTCAAAAACAAATATAGTAGGTTGGTTTTAAGATATTCAAAATGAATACCTAAGAGGATCTTAAATATTTTTGCATCTCATGAGTTATGAATAAATTTTCATGTTAATTAAGAATTGAAATGTTCATATTTATGTTTTTAATGAGTTAAATTTCGAATCACTATGTTGTTAAAACTCTTAGAGAATCTTAATAAAAACAAATTAATTAAAAAGTTAAAAAATGAAAAATTTAGAATAATATTAATTTCTTAAATAGGTATCTTTTTAAAAGTTTTTTAATTTAATTAAACATTGATATAATATAAAACACTTAGAAAAGATTTCTTAACATAAGAATTTTCAATATGTTATATAAACAAAACTTAATAAAATCTTATCACCCCTAAAAAAATTAGATTACATATTAACACTTAGTAAAATCTTTATTTTTTAAAAATAAATTATTTAAAATACTAGCAAGTTGAAAAATTACGTAGTTCAACATTGTAACACCTAGAAGATTTCTTAATTATTAACTGCTTACATTTATACACTTATACTATTTCTCAAAAATAAAATTTAAGATTGAAAATATTGACACACATTTTTCAGTTTTAGAATAATTATCTCTGATAGCGTAATTAAAATTGTAAAGAAAAAAATAAAATCTAAAAAGAATATTAATTGACAAATTATATTCAAATATTTTGTTTTGTGTTAAATGTCATACAAAAAATCAAATTAATACATAGAAATAGAAATAAAGTTGATTAAGATAGATATATTAAGAAATTTTATATATTTTCTTATTCAGCAAAAAGAATTATATCAAGAATATTTTCTTATTACATTGAAACACATAATTATGTGTTAGAATAATTATCTTTGATAGCGTAATTGAAATTGTAAAGTAAAAAATAAAATATGTAAAGGAATATTATTTTTTACTAAATATTATTGAGATAAAAAAATGTTTTTCAAACTTAATTAAATATTTTTTGTTGTGATAAATATCATACAAACTTTCGAAGATGAAAGATTCTTCAAAAACCAAAACACAATAAATACCCAAATAAGTTGATCTCGATATATATATTAAAAAAATATTTATTATTTTATTCTGCAAAAGAAAATTAAAGAACACATGATTGTTACATATAACTAAACAATCTTATGATATTCATACGGTTGTTCTTTTTCTTCGTGGGACAGTTACGAATGTCGTGGAAAGTAGAACTTGCATTTTCTTTTATATTGCTTCTTCAAATTCTTCGATATGTCATTTACTTTTAAGATCCTAGCGGGGACGCCTCTACAGTTTGTATGACTGTTAAGATCTTCAAAAGAACTATTTGGAGGAATGTCTTCAGTTCTTTCATTTTCGCCCAATCCCAAAACGGATCTTAAAAGAGAGTGAGTACGAGCTGCACTAATATTTGCAGTTCAAGCATCATTAAAAAATTGTTTGTGAATTTCAGAGAACAATATTGTTCCCATCACCATCGATAACTAAACCTTTCATCCGTTCTGTTATTTGATCGGCTCCTAAATGATAAAAAATGACAAGTAGTACATAAGTCATATATAGAATATATATGAGGAACAGACTTTAAAAAATATATATACTAAAACTTCTTAAACAATAAGGTTATTAAGATTCTAAAATATTATACATACCTTTGTCGTTGTAAGTTTCACTCGCCATTTCAAGTTAAGCGATGAAGGTAGTAAGACTAATGGTTTGTAATGGAATATGATGTTCTATAGGTAATTCTTTATATAGTCAATTCTCAATCAGATCATTTTAATACAAAAATCTTTATTGATCTAATTTTTCAATTAAATTGGGTTTTATGACCAATTACTGCACTTCTTTAACAATTGAAACTGAAAAAGTAATATGTAATGTAAAGACGTTCCGGTGGAAAAACATTTCCATATACTTAGCCTTTGACATAACGTAATTGAGCATACCAATATTAACGCAAATTAATTATACATTTTTCATGATCAATTTAGAATTCATCTCCTAATTAGAACTCCACATCATAGCCCAAATTCAAGGATATCTGATCGTAGGGGATTATTCTTGTACGTGAACTCTAAATGATACAACCAATGAATTCTCTCGAGTGTTCTAAATGTGCATACCTAATGTTAAATTATTAATGAAGTTGTAGTCCCAGTTGTTACAATAATTCATTATTTAATTATCACTTTAAACATATTCTGAATCCAGTTTTAGTGTTTGTACTATAAGATCTTTTAAATGATATACAATAATCGATCAATTCGTTTGATTGTTGTGTTTTTTAAATATAATTTTTTAATCGCTAAAATCTTTGAAGGCATATTAGGCCTTTTACGTATATGACTTCAGTAATAGATTTGTTATACGAATAATGTATGATTAGGAAAATAAGGGCGCTTCACGGCAACACCATAGTACATTAAATACTTAGTACATTTTAAAAATAGGATATTTAATATGACCAATAAAACTCTAAAAATATAATAAAACACTTACATGAAACTTAAAAAAAAGGTTAAACACTTAGTAGAATCTTTTTTTCAAAAAACATAAATTGAGAGTTAGAGCAAATACTTGCGGAATTTATTAAAATTTTAAATTTGTTTAAAAATATTTTTGACATATAATACTAAAAAACTTAAAAGACTCGTAAATATTTTATTCTCAATATAGTATATTGATTTGCAATATGAAAAACGAACACTTAAGAAAATCTTAATTAATATGCATAAAGTTAGTTAAATAACCATGTATCTACTATTAAAGTAAACCCAAAAAATATGTAATAAAGCAATGAACACTCAATAGAATCTCATTGAAGACTCAATAAACACTTAATGTCCATATATAGATGTGAAAAATAATCCTATGTTATGCATCATGTTGTTTTACTTTTTTACATATTTTATTACAAAGTTATATTATTTTTATTTTCGTATATGAATTGGCAAACCTGGTTTGTCATATATGTGGTAAATAATACAACACAATTTCACCAGTAACGTGATTTAAATTCTCAATCCACTACCAGTTTTGTATATTTGAAATAATTTATTGATTACTAATAAAAATATTTTAAATCATTACATGAAAGTAAAAGAACACATTATTTCGAAAATGAAATTAAAACACGACATCTGACGAAAAGCATAATTTGAAATACATAAATTAAAAGCTAGCACGAACCCAACCAATCTTCTGCCATAACTCTTATAAGGCTTGACGGACAACTGTTTATATATCTCACTGGATCTCCTTAATCAATGGAATACATTGCAAGGCTAATGGCAAGCTGGTTTGATGTATCTGGAACATGTTGCAGAACACAAGAAGCAAATGTGTTCATCAATTCTCTTATATCAGATACAAGATCTTCACGTTCAAACCCTAATATAGCATTTAGAATGTGTTGGATTGTTTCATCTGAATTACTCTCAATCTGAATAAGTCTTAATCTTTCATCATGTCCAAGCTTAAGTCCATAATATATTGCATATAACTCGCTTATTAACGTTGTTTCGTAGTTCAACTTTCCATAATAACCACCAATCATATACCCAGTAATATTTCTCATCGCACAAACTATAGTTGAAAATCTCATTGACGTAGCAGAATATCCTACGATGTTTATCTTAAAAACACAAACAGGTGGTCTCGTTCATGTACTCATCTTTTTGGTTGGATGTTAATTTTATTCTGATGATCACATATTTGATTTATAAGTACATATTTAAAGAGTATATGAGGAATGTATCTGTGTTTTCGGGTAAATGTACCTAATTAATAGCTTATGTTTTTCAAAAAGATTAGTTATGATATTTGACCACATTTCTTCCTTCAACATTCCTAAGTTAAACATGATTATGTCCCGGTACATGAATTTTATTAATATCAAGACCTAGGAAATGAGTTTAAATCGGGAAAGAGATATTCTAGAGATCTAAACAATTTAATGATTTAATGTATATAAATAATTCAACCGTAATTGGCTAATTTCCTTTGGAACACCATTTTCCAAAGAAAGCAAAATGGTTTGGTTTAAAGTATTGAAGAACACTTAACAGAATCTTAATGGTGTAATCTGTGAGAGTTTACACAACCAAGTTTATATATGAGTTACCATATTTTATCGAATAATTTAATTAAAAAAATATTACTGTATCCGTCAACAAATTACTTTGATCAGGATTACCATCCAAAAGCTATTGAACCAGTCAAACCAATTATTGAGTAAGCATGACACTGGATCAGAACTATATTAGGAATAATTGGAATAATGAAAATCAGATTAACATTGATTTGTATGAAAGATTATACTATCCAAATTTATGACAATCAATCAATGCAATAAATTTATTCTGTGAAAATTTATTTCCATATTGACATTTATTGAACCGTATTTATACGTTTGCAGTCATGTATATGGTTTTCTTTAATTATTATAATAATTAATAATAGATGGCTAGGATTTAGTCTTTTATGTTCCTTGATAATATTAGTCTCCCTAGAACCTTACCTTATATATATATATATATATATATATGTATGTATGTATACATAGAGACATAGAAAAAAAAAGGGAGGAGAGCCTTTTACTTTTCTTTTTGGTTGAAGATTGAAGGTGTTAAACTCTATTCTCATTAATATCAATTACGTGTTCTTGTTATATTATATGTTTTGTTATTTTAGTTATGAATGAGTAGATCTTTAATCTAGGGTTAAGTTGAACCCTAGTTATGATTGATGTATGATTTTCCAATCCCCCCCAATTTATTTATATTACATGCTCTTGCTTATTGAGTTGTTCTTAATTAATAATTACAAGTCAGACGTGATTATTTGTATTGTTTGAACCAGATTTCTACTTATCAACTAAAGTTCTACTTAGATGGTTGTGATTTATCCAATAAGGACATGAACTTCTCCATGAAAATAGGTAGAACGAATTGTTAAGAAGTTAGGATGCTGTGTTTAATGTCTCTAAATTGCATGATACCATGAAAATAGAAAATGATGGTATTTTAGAGAAGCCATTAATACTCGAGAGAGGTTATCAGTATTTTATAGGGCGCATCTTTCTTCTTGAGTTGTATTTGATTGATTTGGGGGGGGGGGGGG
>PHNY01240123.1:642-12197 GCA_003724115.2 Anethum foeniculum
TCTGACTTAATCTCGTCTTCTCCCCTCCCTGAGAGCTCTGCCTTTGGTCTATCCAAGGAACAAACATCATCCCATTTCTTGGTCTTTGCAGCATCTACAAAACCTGTAGTGACCCTGCCAACATCATGGGAGAACCTACAATCATTTCGATAGCATCTTCCAATGGAAAAAAACTTGCAACCTATATCATTTTGCTTTACTAAGGGCTTCGCATTTTGATCATAGGCTATCCTTTCATTTCGTCTGTTATATTCTTCACCAGAAGACCTGTGATGGGAATATCTGCACGAATCTTCTCTAAAACACTTCCCCTCAAGTGATTTTTTCCAACACACTGCATCCTTCCCGCTCTCAACTTCCTCAAAATAGTTTTCACGGTTATCAGAAATTTTATCACAAGGACCGCTTGCAGGCCCTTTATAATCACAAAACTGTATAGTACCTCTGTCATCTGCTCTAAACTTCGATTTATCTGTGAGCTCATTCCTTGGGTGGTCTCTGTGTCTGCTGTTGAGATATCCCTGATGAAAAAACCTACATTGAGAGCCTCTAGAACATTTTCCAGCAGCAAAATCTCGACATCGCTTATATGAATTTTCCGAGACACTTCCTTTTTCAAATAACATGCCTGATGCTTGTCTGAGACCATTGCACGGGCTCCTGCTCCTACCCCTCTTCCGGATCTTGCTTTGACCCCTTTTTATTAAAAAATACATAAATCAGAAGCAATGATGACTAAACTGAAACTGGAACAGTAAATTACTAAGGAAAGATACACAAAACTTTCAGGATAAAATTGTATGTCCTGTTTTTTAATTAAATATATGTGTCTGTATGTTTGTATGCGCTCGCGTGTCTGAGTTGATTAAACTGACAAAAGAAATAACCTAAATCTAGTAATGTCACTCGCTTTGATGTTTATTAATCAAGTAACTGTAAAAATAGAAGTTAAAATCGGTACTCGTAGACCCCTTTTTTTTTTTTTGCTAACTCTTGTAGACCCCTTTGATGTGTATCAGTCAAGCAACTGTAAAAACAGAAGGAATGAATAGTTGAAACCGTCTTCCAACAAAAGAATAAATTTCTAAACTAAATACCTCCATCGATTATGTTTTTTAAGGGTAATTGAAATATGACATGTAAAGATCAACCAAACAAACTAGCACAACAGAATGTGCAGGTCTTACCTCTGTTCATCATTACATCCCCCGTCCCTGCTAATATCCCTAAGTCTGCCTCTGCCCCTGATGATCACACAAAACCAAAGCAAAAGTCACAATACTGAAGTGAATTAGAAAGTGGAAAACAAAGGACATACCATCATACACACACAAAACTTTTAGGATAGGAATGTTAGTCCTGTTTCTTATTTATCTAAATGTGTTTGTGTGCTAAAATATGTTCATAGAATAATTACCCAAATCCAACAGTGGCGCATGTTTATATAGTTATAGTTATACCTATTATTCACCTGATGGTAAAATTAAGGGAAAGAAAAAATTAAATCCGTACTTGCAGAAGTCGTCTTTTCATTAAAGAATTTTTTTAACTACATAGGGGTATACAAGATGCCTTTTAAGAATGAATTACTTAACCAAACAAAATGTACCATCAGACCAATTGATTGTAAACCTTACAATCACAAACCAATGCAACATATTGTGATATTTATACATAGAACTGCAAAGGTCATACCTCTGTTCATCGAATGAAGAATCTGCAGATGCAAGCACTTCTGTGTCCATGGTGTCGCCCTTCTGAATATCTTTATTTCCTTGAGAGAATTCCCAAGATGGCCATTCAGAAGTATCTTTACACTTTAATGACTCGCTGGTGTTCCAGTCAGGCCATCTGCGAGAACCATCATGGGAACTTGATTGGTCCTCTGTTACAGGCCAAGGATTTTTGTCACTGGTTTTAGAGGGTGGCGGAGTCTCTTCCATCTTGTTTCATCCAAAAAAAGACCTCCCGTATCTCTCAGATGCTTCAGAACCTCGCTGGAATGATATTCGTAACGCTGCTTCAGAACCTCGCTGGAATTATATTCGTAACGCTTGAAAAAAAATCTGCATATTTTATATTTAAGAAAAAAGGTATCGGCGGTTATATGCATTTTTATTGTAAAATATTCTCCATCTATTACATTTATGGAAGAACCAATCGTTAATTTGTTTCTATAGTAAGATTGTAGGATTCCCTTTAAATTAGTAACCACTCAATATTTCCATGCACTTGTAATCTCTATAACATTATACTTATAATAGTGGTTAATTGCAACAAAGCTTGCTCAGATCACAGGTTACTACCACAATAAGTAATTCATGAGATACTTGAAAGTTTCTGCTGTCCAGGACTTATTGGGTAGGCATATACAATTTATTGGCAACAATGTATGTGCAAGTCTAAAAAGTGGTACTCATTATGATTAATGTGTCTCCAGTACAGTGTGGTGCACAAATATCCTGCACCAAAATCACTGATTTAAACACTGTGAAATTACAATAACTAGACAGAAGTAATCAAGTTCCTACAACTTGATCTTTTCCCGCCAATTGAAGCATGATCTAATTTGTAATATATATACTGGCAGCAGTGTCATGATAAGCTCCAATTTGAACCTAGAAATTTTTTAACATAAGCTCGTAGATACAAAGTATGCTTCAAGCCTACAATGCATATGCTCATTTAAACACATGTAAAACTCTGTATAACTGGGAAAACTATTCAAGTGCCTATGTACAAATATATCAACCTAGCTCAATGATGAGCTTAAACTTGAAAAAAAAGAATGAAAGTGCAATTCAGGCTCCCTAGTGTCAAAGATAGATCATATTGAAGAACTCAAGCAACAAAGCATGAGGATTTCGTGAATACATAGAGAAATTGCACAAGATGATCCCAAATGTCTTGAAGACATGTCAAGTTTCCACAAGAATGCCTCCATCTACAGATAAAAGGCTATAAGTGCAAAACAATCAACCAGAATGAAGGCCTATGGTTATATACTAGATCACCCGAATTTATGCAAGAGACTTGCAAATTTACCAACATTGAGCTATTAAAATTGTGTATTAAAAAAATATCGCTTGTCACCAAAAAAACACAACCAAACGTCAGTATAGGAAGCGGAAAGTTATTAAATCACTAAAACTTACCATTTGAGAAACCTAGCAAAGTTGGCATTAAGAAGCAGCTCAAAAGTAGAATGTTAACTTCCACTCTTGGTAACAACAAGAACCTTTTTTTGCATCAGTACCACTAACTAGAAGCAGCTCACTATTCCCACATTGAGCTATAAAAATCGTGCAAAATAAAAAATCTTATATAAATGGCACCAAAAGCACAATTAAACAAAATTATGATACCACATAACTGTTTGATGCATATATTCAAAACCCATTTTAAAAAAACTAGCATAGCAGCTAACAATGAGATATTAATGTTGAGTATCATAAATCTTATCACTTTGGATACTAAAAAAACAATCAAGTTTATGAGAGCAAAAAGTTGCTTAAAAAACTACATATTTAAACTTCGAAAAAAACCAAGCATATAAGTTATTCTAAATAAAATGCAATATTCGTTTCTTGTTAACACCAAGAACCCTTCTATCATTACCACTAACTGAAAGTAGCTACTCATTGCACACAAACACCACAAATTCAACAAATGCCCTAAATTTTTTTTGAATAAATAGAAATTGCACAAAGGGTTAATTATAAAATCAACACTCCGGTAAATGAGTCACTTATTCCAATATCACTAATTTGAAAATTGTAATAAAACCCTCTAATCAATAACTAAGTTCATACGAAATTTCAATATTTTAATGACCAAGTCAATACAGATTTTCGAATTAGCGACTGACGTGACTCACGCAAAAATCGGATACATTGAAACAAAACTCCCAAAAATCAAAACAAAAATATTATTGATCACGTGGCTGCAATAAAAAGGACTTGTCATACCTGAAAACAATATAACTAGCCTTAACCCTCCCTCGTTCCGCAAATAGAAATAGTTGGTCACTGCATCATTAAGCGAACATTATTTTAAACAAATCATAAGCACTGTTTTAAAGTAATTAAACATAGATCAAAAACCTAATTCAAAACTAAACAAGACATATACAAAAAACAAAAAATTGAACCTTATTTAAGGAGAATAAAACTATGTTCACGCTTCACAACAACTGTGTGTAGTGTAGTCGAAGGTTTATGTAAAGAGTATGTGTTGCACCTTTTGTGTATGTATAGTTGTATGTACTAACAATAATGTAGATATAGTTTGGGACATTCTCGTATGGTAGCTTCGGGATTAACGAGGTGTATCTCTGTCGCCAAAATATGTCAGGGGTTTTATTTATTTTTTTTACTTATAAAGACGTCTTTTGGAATTCTTGCAATTTCTCAACAATGTTGCAAATTGTCTAAACACCGTAACATACAGACATACTCTGGAAAATGATCAAGTCGGGGCCCATTCGTTGCTCTTAGTCTTGTGTTTATATGAGAAATTATTAACAGTATCTATATTTTCCAATATAATCTTGCTATTAATGTTTTGGCAAAAAATAATAATAATAGTACTTTTAAACATTGTTTAATCTTTTCTTGTATTCTTTTTTATGAATTTAATAATATCTTCTTACAATTTAATTCATCTGTATGTTAACTATAAAAGTAAAAGATAATGATATTTGTAATATTAAGACGATAATATCCCTTATAGACAAGGTATGACGTAGGGATGTGCACGGGTTAGTTTGATTTGATTTTTATCGACAATTTTATTTAATTGTATATGTTGGTCCGATTCGGTATCCCACAATTAGCAATAACTGAACTATCTGTTTTTTCCGGTTTAATTAACTGTTTATCGGTTTTGATTTTTATTGTTATTTAATTTTCAAAAATTAATATTTAAATATAATGTTAAGAAAAATTTCGAGATGTCTCTTTTCCATTGTATATAGCCCATTATCATTATAATCTAGAAATCAAGAAAAATAAATTAATTATATCATTTTATTGTGTTAGATAACAACATTGTGAAAGACGACAAAATAAATGGAATGACTAGGAGACAGCAAGCTGGAACAATAAGTTTATTTTAACGGCTAGCTATGTATGAAAAATAATTTATTATCTACAATTAATAATATATTATATATAAACATAAAAAGTATTATATATATATATATATATATATATCATTTTGCAATATTTTATGCAATATATTAATTGCAGAATGCACAGGGACTCTAGGACTCCAAAAAAAAAAAGGACTCCATAGAACTTAACTATATATATATTATATGGGAGGTTCTAAAGAGACCGGAGTTTAGGAAGAGACCTGAGAGACCTTACATCTAGCCATTGGATGTTATTTGATCGTGTGGTTATATTAAACAAATAGAATTATTATATTCTATTAAGATTCAGTATAAAGGTAGTATATTGATAAAATAAATCTCTATATCTTTTATACGTACGTTTACTAAATATTATGTCTAATATTATCATGCATCTTTCACGCCGATAATCTAATTAAGTTATATCTTATTATTAATTATCATGTCAATACAACCTACTTAACATATGTTATCTTTTTTATTTCACGTCAACATTTTCCATATTCAGCACATAGTCGGTTACGTCAGAGTTTCAACATTGAACAACCTGGGAGATTATAATTCTGGTTTATTTACTTAATTACACTTAAATTTTTATAATTTTTTATTAACGACTAAAGCCTATTCTTCTTTATTCGATTAGGATTATACTATGTGTTTATGGTCTGGTACACACAACATATGCTACTTTGTTGAATTATAATTTTAATAATTTTTTTCTAGGTAGTGGTGGTAATAATGTAATTGAATATAAGATTTCATTTGATGGTTTAGGAGTAAATATTCATGGCTAGGTAAAGTTTGGATTCCTGATTACTGTCTAGAGATAAAATCAACCTTAGATCAGTATTTCACTGGTTTGGATAAAGCATTTAAGTTTTACAAGGAATATGGTTGCATATCTGGTTTTGATATTTCTCGGTCTACTGAAAAGTGATAAGTTTGGTAACACAATAAAAAAAATATTTCATTTGTTCGAGAGCAGGGCGTACTGAAAATAAATTGTTGGATTCAGATATCCAAAGACAAATAAGAACTGTTTCAACAAAATGTGAATGTCATGCAGAGCCCTTTCAAAAAAAAAGAAAAAAAATGTCATGCAGAGCTTGTTCTTGTTCTAGATAGAATCGTGGATTTTATGTTAAGAAGTTCATAGAAGTTCACAATCATCCGTTTATAGAAAAAATAAGGAATACAATTTTTGGAGTGTAGCAGATCATTATACGAGTTTCACAGACGGTTTATAAGGGTAATAAGGAGGAATGAAATTTTCAATAACGTAACAGATTATGATTCTAGTTTGTTCTCTTAATTGGATAATGCTAATAAGAGTAATAAGAGCTGGAAGAAGAGTAACCTTGAACACATCGAATTTGAGGGGTCCTGGAACCTAACCATACAGTGGAGCTATTAAGTGTCAACGTTCTGTGTTTATAATTTATGTTTTCTATCTGTACTCGTGAACTTGTAATTCATATCAAAGAAAGTACGTTAACACTTCGCTTAGTACTCTAAAGGTGTCCGGAAAGATCGTTGCGTTTTGGTCAAATGGAATTCGTGTTCTTGCAGAGAAAAATGCTTAATTCACCCCGTATGTTTGTTATGGATAAAGCATATACTATGTTTTATTATTTTAAATATCATTTATCTTTTTCCGTTTGTTTAGGGTGTTTAATGGAATCTTGGCAGTTGTACCAGTACAAATTTAGAGATTGATTGTAAGTGTAAAAATATTTAAAACTAAATCATGACAAGTCTACAAAGACCGAAGTAAAGCTTCAATACTTAATGAGTGGAACTTGGGATCAAAAGTGTGGTTATCTGGTTCATGAAGCACTTTAAATATTTCAGTCTCTCCATTGCTGAGGCCATTTAAGAACCGTAATTTCGTCCGCCTATATATGATTTGTTATGTGTTTCTTTATAAAATATGTTATGTGTTCCTCTATTATGTATTATATTTTGTCTACCATTCTTGAGAATCTGAGAACATTGTTTGATTTTAGAGCAATGATGATAGTATTTTAAAACACTTTGTAAAATATTAAGTAGAACCGAGATATTACATTTAAAAATTAAGTGAATTGTAATAAAATACTCACAATAATTAAGTATTATTAATAAAATTTTATTATTTAGATTTGAAATTTATAGTAAAACACCCAAAATGCTCTAAAGCATTTGAGAGATTTTAAATCTATAAAAAAATTTATCATGAAAAACTTTAAAAAAAATTGTTAGTTATCTTGTCGATATATACTAACTATATATAATTAAAAATATCAATTAGTGACATTTTAATTTATGTTAAAGAACTTTGAGAAATTTTTAAATTTTAACATTAAAAGACTTAAAAAATTATTTTAAAAAAATTGTATCTCGAAATTCTTCAAGAAAGATATAAAGAATAAAGAAAAACTATTTTAAAATAAAATAAAAACTTATTTGGATACACATACTTGACTCCACTGTATTTTGTTATACAATATCGAGATTCTTTAAAGTGTTTATAAAAATAAAAATATTGGTTTATTGTATAATTATTCGATTTGTCTTTCGATACATTATGTAACGCCCCCAAATCCGGGGTTAGAGGATTTGGTCGTCATTGAAGTCTCAAAATAATAAAACCTATTTAATCGTAAATAATCACCAACAATCATCCAGCAATTGAAATATAACAACTACGACCCCAACTATACCAAGATCTTTTAGGTTATAATGCTAGAAAAAAGATTTCAAATTCCACAAATATGTTTTTCTTTTCTCTTATTATTCCTTCTCCACAATTTCAGAACTCAAACTTAAATCACTGGTATAACTTCAATAGGAAGTATACCAGAACAAACTATTCCAAACCATAACTAATATATAAAGGAATAAACTTTATACAATAAGACTTACCATTCTGAATACTCTGAATCAGACCATCTTCAAAATAGTATTTCCCTTTTCCCATTCTGAATAACGAGGTTAAACCTCGCCAACTAACTTTTACTGGAAGGTTAAATTTAAAACAAGAAAGTATGAGCGAAAGAAATGCTCAACAAGTTCGCTAAAAGAATAACAAGACTATTTTAAAACATTTACAGACTTTTCAAATAAAATTGATATTTGATGTTACGTGAAACATTTAAAATAATGAGCTTCTGAACCGCAGAGAGAGTTAAGGAAACTAATGTGGTTCCACCTCAACAATTACAATTTTTTTTTTGATATTTTGTAATACTTTTTCATTTAAAACTTTTGATAGTTAACCAACAGAGGCTTTAACAACAATTTAAATCTCAACAATATCTTTGAAACTGTTCCCCAAACAACAACAACAACGATAGGAAACTTTATTATATGAACAATATTAATCTTTTTAACGAGGACAGAACAAAACAAAAGAAAGGCCACTATTAGCTTAACACAAACAACATTTTTAGATTGGAATCTACGACGGTGTGTTGTCGCTGTGATCAGCCACGAAGCAACACCGATATGCCGAAGCATATCCAACAAGACTATGGGTACCCCAGGCACACTTTGACCTTAAACAAAACAAATAACTAGGCATTATATTTTCATATAATCCATAGCTCATGATGGGCCACCGCCACGGTCCTTTTACCCAAACCATCAAATCCTTAAAAACAAACTTGTATGTCCATTTCACACGGTTAAACAATATTTCAAAAACAACTTTAATCTTTCGGATACCTAAAACAATTATCTGTTTGGAATTTCGAATAGAAAGAAGCGCTTGCATAATTTTAAAACTAGAGTTTGGATATGTAAAAACATTTAACTATTTTGGGCATGAACTAGTGAGAGCGTACTTGCATAATCGAAATTAAACATTTTGAAATATTAAAATATTTAGAGTGAAGTAGGAATACTTGCATAATCAAAACTAAATATTCTGAATATTAAAATATTTAGAATGAAGGATGAATATTTGTCTTTAGTCCTTAGCAATTATGCATGCTCAACTAACACAATTATCTCTTTTATTCCAATAATTCTCTGATTTGCCGCTATTGCGGTTGCTATGAATATGTATTCCATTACTAATCCACTTTACTTTTGATCCATTCTATCTGGTCCTGACCATCTCGAACAATTCACATCCATAATTAAATGATACCACTTTAATCGTCTAAACAATAATTATCCACTAAATTGCTCGTCTACAACCTTATCGTCTACCCATACGATAACCTTGAGTAATTAAGGGAATCAAATAATTACATAACTACCTACTCTTGAGCACATAGACACATAACGCACATAAGTACATAATTCACGTCACACTTAATTCAGCTCGTCAAACGGTTCAGTTTGGTGTGTTTAAAATCAAAATCGGGTCAAAACACATCTTTTCAGAAAATACTGGTCCGCTAAATAGTTAATAATATAATTACCACGTTCTTATAATATAAATTTATGCTTGTAGTTATTTTTAAAAGGATCGGGATATTATTCTGAGACTAACGGACTTCGTTTCGTCACGTTTGGACAAATAATTTATTTGTTATCGAATTATTACGAATAATTCGATTAATAAATTATTTTCAAAACTTAAAAATCAAATAAATCAATTAAATAAATTATCTAACTATTTGAAATAACTATTTACTTTAAGAGAAGGTATTAACTATGAAGAAATTTTCTCTCCAGTAGCATCGAAAGATTCTTTTAGGATAATAATGACACTTGTGGCTCATTTTGATTTAAAGCTACACTAGATGAATGTCATAACAGCTTTTCTCAATGACATTGACGAAATGATATACATGATATGTAATATCCCGTATTTCCAGGATTTATTTTATTATTTTGTGAATGCATTCATGTGATTTTTCTATTGTAAGAGGAATAAAATTATGGATATTTTATTTCTGTGTGGTGTTTTCTGTCCTTAGCATGCTCAATGTGTGAATTGATAAGTGTTGTATCGATCCCTGTCGTTGTTGTGAAAGTATTTATTTACTTTTATTATTTTCAAAATTTAATTAGAAGCCGATCGTTTTATTAGTGTCGGTGAATTGAGTTCGTTTTAAAATTTTAGGGATCGAGTGGATATTTTATCCGCATCAAAATTTTGTTTATTTTTAAAGTATAAAAATATTCTATGTGGAACTTGCATTATTTGTGATTATTTAATTATGTGTTCAACACAATATTATGTGTTAATTTAATTTAAAATATTTCTGGCCATAAAATATTATGTGGTAATTATTATATGTGGTCACGA
Source organism: Anethum foeniculum (assembly GCA_003724115.2). Taxonomy (NCBI): domain Eukaryota; kingdom Viridiplantae; phylum Streptophyta; class Magnoliopsida; order Apiales; family Apiaceae; genus Anethum; species Anethum foeniculum. The sequence goes on from PHNY01240123.1 coordinate 11,019, forward strand.
ATAGACCAAGATATTTTTCTAATAATTATTATGTGTTTAAAATGCATTTATGTGAATTCATATGCTCATAGGACTCGTTTTTAAATGGCATAATTAGAATTATATATGCACTGTCTCGTTTTTCGTGCATTTGACTAGTTTACAATTATTTTCGGGGTTTCTTTCTAATTTAGAAAATATTTCATTGTATTAAAAATTATCGAACCGGGTCCCTACCGGGACGTCAAACCCTGCAAAATTCGTACTTTTATCTTTATAAAGTTTAAAAAGGTTTGCCGGCTCGTTATTATTGCATTTTTGGATCGTATGTGAAAAATGGGGAATTTTGATATAATTTTCATATTTAAATAAAAAAATTATTAAAATAAATTTTTCCCTATTTCGGGGCAAGTATTTTAATTAAACGTTCAATGTATCGTTAAATTGATTTACGGGGATTTTATTTTCTGTAACTATAAATAGGCAGAAATAAGGATTTTAATTTTACAAAAAAATCAGATAATTCACATAATTATCCAAAACCTCTATTCTTGAGCTTTGAATAAGAAATTTGTTCTCTAACTTCAAACCGCGATTACCAGTGATTTACTGGACAGTTTTTGATGTTTTTGATATCAAATTGAAGCTTGTGAGGAGGCCAATCTTTTGACACCAACATCACGATCTAAGGTCGTTTATATTGAAATTTTCGTGTTCATCATTTTCCTAGATTTCGGGTTTTGAATTTTCACTGTTTTTCCATTGATTATGATGATTGATTAAGCTTCCTGTTAATCTCTAGAGGCGATTTGAATAGTCATTTGTATTGTTTCATTGTCGGATTATTATACTCGAGTTTCGGGTTTTCAGTTTTTAAATTTCGATTTTCTGGGTTTTTTTGTTAATCGTTTATTGTTACTGATGTTATGGATAGATTAGATATGCTGCAAGCTTCGTTTTGGTGTGGTGTTTGTGAATTTTGGTTGATTAATTAGCAAAATCGTAGTTCTCTGGATTTCTTCAGGTTCGCCAGCGTTAATGGCGGTTTCGCCAGTTCTACGATTCTCGACTCTGTTTGTTACTCCCTCTGTCCCATCAGGTTCTTTACGTTGGGAACCGTGCACTCAACACGCATTTTAAGGCTCTTATAAAATATAGTTCCATAATTTATTTTTAAAATTTTCTTTTTCTGAATAAAAG
>PHNY01240171.1:375-21575 GCA_003724115.2 Anethum foeniculum
CACTCATGTTAACATTTTTCAATTTTAAGTAATTTTAATTTTCGAATGATCAAATTAAGTTAATTGATGATGAGTTCGAGTCAAATTTGCAATGAGTGACCTACTTGAGTTTTCTGGACGTAGTTAGTCACCTACTTGATATTTACCCCTTAAATATTAATAATGGAATTAAAGACCGTAACGACTCGGATCCCCGACCCCGGATCTGGGGATGTTATACATTTTTTGAGCCTCTTCATGCATCTTCTGCTCTAGTGATTGTACCTTAGTGGCAAATTCGTCAAATTCTTCTTGGAGTTCTTTCACAGCTTTTGCATTCTTCGACGCCAGCTCTTCTACAGATCGAATTTTGTAAGCACATGCGCGGTGCTCGATTTCCATCTCTTTAAACTTCTTCAACTCGTGCTCATAAACTTCGTGAGCTACCAAGATGCTTTGAAGGGCCTACACAATGACAACTGTAAGTAATTGAACAGTGGGTAAATGTATTGGGAATATAGTGTTAACGATAAGGTGACTTACATGGAATGAATGTCCAGCGGACTCGTCTAGAATTGATTCAACAGCTTTTGCAGAATGGCCTTACATCGATTGTGGCAACAACAGGTCTCCAAGTAAATGTACAAATGAAGAGGGCTTAGCATCAACATTATAACCATGAGCTACGAGAGGCATAGCAAAGTCAGATCCAGTGGTATCAGTTGAGAGATCGACACGGACCTTCTTGGCTGGTGGTTCATTCTTGGACTAACAAGCATTGGGGCTTTTGAGGATTCAGTTTCTGTCGACTTTTCGTCACGAGCTCTTTTGGCAATAAGATCTTTACTAGAAATGATTAAGGGTTTGATGACATGAGGCTTAAATTCTATGATTAAGAAGAAAGGCTCAACGTATGAGAATATGAAAACTGATCAGAATAATGCAAAAGAAAGATGTGATAATAAACCAAGAGATCGACATATACCTTTGGCGTAAATACGCCCAGAACTCATCTCAATTTCCTTTTCACTTTTAGGGGTTTCCTGAGAACCCGAAGACAAGCTTTGGACTGATAATGAAGGTTTGGTAAGTGGTGTGATATTTTGCTTACTCCTGGTTCAACTCGCAGCACTTTTGATGTGGCTTTTTCGGAGACACCGCCTTCATGCTTGAATATACCTTTATTCAAGCGATTGGTGAAATCATCCACATCCACAAGTCTAGCATTGCGAATAGGTCGATGAAGACTATTAGGCCACAACCTGTCGGCCACTGGGAGGGATAGGATTTTCCCAACAGTATTTTTGGCAGTGATGTTGTTTTCATCAAATTCGAAATTAGGAACTGGAATGCACAACGATGGAATGAGATACAGTTTTTATGAACGAGATGTTGACAACGAGATAATATAATTAAAAAAGGTGAGTCACTGGACATGCATCAAAATACGACAACTATATGAATTCTAATGCAAGCAAAGGAGAAGGGTATCAAAGTTATGGCGGAGATAAAGAGAGTTTACATAGGGTTACCTTCGTTATTCCATTGATCTAGTAGATAGGCGCCTTCGTCCCCCAAAGAAGTCTTGTCAACGAAGAAGTAATCAAGCTTCCAACCACGATCATTGGCGGTCTCGTTGTTAAGAATTAGGGGTTCATCCTTCTTCTTATTTACAAAGCCAAATCGACATCCACTGAACTTCTTAAGACTATAGGAGTGCTTCACAACATCTACATCAATCTTGAATCCGTGCTTGGATTTAATAGCATCTAAACAGGCAAGAGTCCTCCATGTAAAGGGCATGAGTTGTCCAGGTGAGATCTTTAAAGTACCAAGTAATTCCACAACCAAGTTGGAGAATGGAAAAGTCATGCCAATATCAGAGGGGTAATAGTAGAAACATACCCAATTTTCCCGGTAAAAGTCTGCATGTTCAACTGGGCGAAGGATGACAGCAATAACGTCTCCACGGAACAATAGCTTTGCTTCTTCCAACTTCTCTTTCTTCATAGTGCTTGGATTGCTGTCACGAGAATCAAGCAAGTTGGTTGTAGTCCATTCAGTATGATCAGAGGGATTGTCAGTAGATTCGAAGTTACGAGAAGATAGGGTTTTTGAGTTCTTCTTGGTCATAACTCAGCGATACAAGAAGGAAAATTAGAATGAAAAGTTTTCAGATATATGATAAATGATAGCAGTTGGGTTTATTGGATGTTTATAATGGAGTGATATACAAGTGGATTGAAAAGGTGAATCTTGATAAGTGCAAAGGATAGATGATGGGCATGAGAAAGAGGTGGATTACACAAAGCCCAAAAAAATGGTTGAATTCTACACGCTACCTCTCTGACTACTGACAAAGATAAATATTATTTTGCTTAGATTTTTATTGATTTATGTAAGATTTTATTAATTTTACTTTAAGTTAATAAAATCTGGGGCTATTGTTATAACAAGGTTTTTGACGACATGGACATGACAAGAAGGGAGACGGACTTGACGAGAACATGCCTTGACATGACACGCAGATAAAGAACATGGTCCATGTCAAGAAGGGAGACGGACTTGACGAGAACATGCCTTGACATGACACGCAGATAAAGAACATGAAGGCACCTGACGAGAACAAAGGCTAAAGCATGAATGGGTCAATAACCGTCCTAATTTCTAGGAGATGAAGTGCAACCACAATACCATGACTGAACAACTAATCCCCGAAAAAGAGGAGGATAAGGAGGTGGTTGAAATTTGAAGAAAGGATAGGCCAGCGGGGGAGAAAAATGATGATAAATAGATAGGCATATTGTACGACAAAATAGACACATGATCTTCATCATATTCTACTCGTAAAAAATTGTGAACTTGGAGTACTAGTGAAGCAATATTTTACTCGTAAAAATCGTAAGAACACATGATCTTCATCATATTCTACTCGTAAAAATCGTAAGAACACTTAGCATTTAACCTACAAAATTTGGTAAAAACAAACAGTATTATTTTGTTATGTAGTTGTAGAAAATTCACCTAAAATTTGAATAAAAATTTATAAAAATAAATATTTGGAATTGAACCGGGAAAATCAAAGAGCTAATTTAAATAAATAAATTTTGTATAACCTGAGTTTGAGCTGTATGTTGTATCCAAAATTTGATATTTTTTTAATGAATTTTTTTAAATTTTGGTAGTATAATTTAAAAAGCAATCTCCCTGGTTGGTGTGCAGGTTGTAAGCTGGCAGGATACAAAATTAGATAATGGCAAGAACGATATCTCGTGTCGTCAACTTTCATGCCGGAGGCTTATTTATTTAACGTTTTTCAGCACCTTATCACCCTATAAAATAAAATGTGTATAATAGATAGGTATGTCACAGGAGGAATTATATATGTCAACTCAAAACAAAACTTATTTTCATTGACATTCGAGTACCAAGACAACGACACCGTTTCTGTTCTAGAAAAATAAATTATAATACCCCGGACCATCTCCATCTAGACTAGTTGTTGGCTAACACTACACTCAAGAAACAAGGTATTTACAATTATATTTATTTTTAAAAAAATATAATTTAGTTAATATTATTTTTCATCCTCAAAGCAGTGAAGTCTTTTGTGAAACCAAAGCTTAATTATGTAGAAATTTTTAATGCAAATCTTAAGAAATAAAATGAACTTAGGTGTTAAAATTTCAAATAACCTAACATTTAATCAGTTTATATGCAATATTTAAGCACAACTTCGTCCCCTAAACAACTGGCGGATGATGAGAAAGATACAAATTTATAAGCATCATCAATGCTGATCACAAAACCTACTCTGCATTACCCTTCTGTTTTCTCCTTGAGCCGCTGTACAATTTGGATGGCGGAGATGGAGAGAACTGATATGGAAGTGAAAGAAGCTCCATTTCTCCTCTCAATATCTTTACAATGTCCCCTATATCTGGCCGCAACTCAGGCATTTTTTGTAAGCAAGCAAGAGCTAAGTTTATGCACAAACTTGCTTGATCCTTGTTGTACTCATCATTCAATCTCTCATCAACAAGTTCCAAAACGTTTCCTACTTGGGCTAAATGTCGACACCAATTAAGCAAGTTTGCTTTCTCTAACTTCATTGGCGAAGAGAGAACATGTAATGGCCTTCTTCCAGAAACAATCACAAGAATTAGAACTCCAATACTGTAGATATCCCCCTTCTCCATTAGGTAGTTAGCTCCCCCATACTCCGGTGCAACATAACACAGGGTACCTCTCATACTCGTCGTGCTGCTTAATTCCCTACTAAATATTTCTCCACTCCACATATCACTTCCCATAGAATGATCATTATTTTTCTTTACACCTTTCCTAAAACTAAACTCTGTATGGGGGTCACTCTCAGTTTGGCCTTGATGCATGAGTCTCCTTCTCTTGCAAAAATGAATGCATTTAGCAAAATCAAGATGTGGCATTTTCATCCGTTTCTTGGACATGGTTTCAAGCTTGTTGGCCCGTTTACTCTTCTTCTTGAGCTCATCTAGGTGTTCTTCTTTCCACCATTCCTTCATTTTCTTCTGCTTTTTAGAACCTAATATTTTCTTGTCCCTTGATCCTTCCTTCTCAATTTTCTTATGAGGATACTCGATTGATTGTACTTGAAGTTCGGATTCTTTCATGTCCTCATGTTCATACTTGTCAACCTGCTTAGAACGATCCAAGTTAGTTTTGTCGTGATAGCTCTTCTTCTCTTCTTCCCAGTCCTGATCTGATGATGGGCAAATTTGACTCCCAATCCACTCAGTTACATAATCTTTACTACACAACTCACCAGTCCCCTCCTGTCTCCACCACCAATCCCTCCCCCATTGTTTCTTGCTAACAACATTGTCTTCAACATCCATGGCACCACTCGAATTCAATTCTTTACTGTAATCAACACTACAAGCCTCACAATCATAATCCACAACTTTGTTTGAATCCTTACCAGCATTATCAAAATTCATAACCTCCTTCCCCTTGACATTCTTATTCTTAGCATCATTGTAATTCCCACCAATATCATTACAATCAAAAGAACTTGATCTTACACCACTTGCATTATAATTACTCCGAATCCCATTTTTCGTAGAGGAAGAAGCTTGTAAAGCTAAAGAAAAATCTACCTCATTAACACTCTCCTCTGGTGTCCCAGTTGGTGGAGTTTCTCCACCTACAAAACCCAAATTCCCTGAAAGTTCTTGACTCTTTCCAAAATCTTGGCTAAACAAGTCAACTCCAAATTCACCTTCCTCAATCTTAAACCTTGACAGACCGAAATCGGAAAGTTTAGCTCTAAACTCAGAATCTAACAACACATTACTTGGCTTAATATCCCCATGAATTACAGGAGGATCACATTCCAAATGCAAGAATTGAATAGCTCTAGCAATATCTAATATAATATCATATCTTCTCACCCAACTTAAACATAAACCAGCATCAGAAAAAAGTGATTCTTGCAAACTTTTATTAGGCAAGTACTCATAAACAACTAATCTCTTATTTTTCTCAACACAATATCCTAAAAGCAATACAATAAAAGGAGATTTCAAGCCTCCTAATATATGCAACTCATTTCGAAACTCAGGGTCTCCTTCAAACGACACCGAATCAAGAAACTTGATAGCAACTAACTTACCATCTTTGAGAATTCCTCTGTAAACAGTACCAGAGCCTCCTCTTCCAATAGAATTTGAGCTGCTAAAACCATTTGTAGCTTCTTTAAGTTCCTTAAAAGTGAACTTTTGGAGTTTTACAAGTAAGTTTGGAGAGTCATATGGACTAGTTTTTGAATGATGGACTAGAGAGTACCAAAGGTAGTATATGAAGTAAATGAATGAGAAAAATATAACAAGTGAAGCAAAGATGACAATGGTGAGAAAAAGGGCACTTATTTTAGAATCTTGGTGATGATTTTGTGGTAAATTCTGCCTTGAAGGCATTGTGTTTAGTTGGTTTTGTAGGTTTATTTTCTGAGTTTTTGATTCTTGTTAACAATGGAGTAGAGGAAAGAAAGGTGGTAATCAAGAAGTGGGAAGGTGGGGGATTCAAGAACCAAGAAAGTTTGAGTTTTGCTTTACAGTTGGGATGATTATATTGATTGATTAGTGTTTGTTTAATGGTAGTTTAGTGGAGTGTTCTTGAAATTGTTGTTTGAGTTTTGTTAAAATATAGTTAAGTGAGTTGAAGATTAAGAAATGAGGATTAAGATAAAAGTGATGGGGCCCATAATTGAGGATCCTTTTGACTAAAGTAAAAGAGAATTTGCAGGTTTAATGGAAGAAATTTTGGGGGGAATAAGGTGGATGACAGTGGTGGTTTGATGCCTTTTAAGCACAAAAAATTTACTCTTTGATTATTGCATGTAATTAGTGGAATCAAACCTTTTGACCCTACATAAACACATTTTACTGTGTTTTAAGGAGATTATGCATTTGGTAAATACCCACCCTAGTCAATGATTAAAATATATGGGACTCCACATAGCCGAAATTAAGAACATAATTATGAGCTTTATGTCACTCCCTTTTTTCATATATACATGTTTAATAATAAGAGGTAGAGAGTTAGGAGTTAAGGGTGCACTGGACACTTAAATTTTTATATACATGTAGGTAAAGTCTGTGTATCCTTATTTGTTTGTACTTGTGTCACTTTTGATTAGGATGGACCACCAGCAGATTCCCCTAGTCTGCATGGGATCAAAGGATAGATCCATCAGCATCTATGAATGTACAGTTGTGACTTAATCCATATCTAGTCGTTTTAACTGTTGCAGTTTTGGGAATAATAGTGCTGACACCATTTGTAAAGTTCCTCTTGTTGCTTTGCTCATCTTGTTCAATAAGAAAATGTGTTTTCATCTGCATCCCTCTTTTCTTCTCTTCTCCCCCGTCCTTTGCTTCACTTCCTGCTGAGAGGAGTAAGATTGGAAAAACTTGTAGGGGCCTTCCACCAAGAAAATAAAAACGTGATTTTTCTTAGCAGATATCTCTGTTTAATAAGTTAATTAAAGATTCATGAAGTAAAACTGCAAACGAATAGAACTGAGCAAATTTCTGTACGAACCGAGTTAGAGATTAATTTTTTAAAAAAAGAGCCGAGCCGAGCTGATTTTAATAACTAAACAGAAAGTGATGTTCAAGATCAACTCGTTAATATACGAGCCAAACCCGAGTTTACTCATGAACAATTGAGTTAAGCCGAACTCAAGACGAACTCGAACAGAGTCGAGTTTTTCACTAATAGTTTGCATATATGTTTTACTCGACCAACTATAAAGTATAATTTGTAGTTTTACGAGTTATATCGAGATCAAATACTAGTCTTTATCTTATAATGATATACAAACTCACACTATATACTTGTTTCTTAATCAATATTATTTTATTTCTCAGGTCGAGTTTTAAGAATGTATCCAATTTGTTTTCTCTTTCCAGTAAGGTGCATACGGTTCAACAAAAAATTGCTAGAAAGCCCCAATCCTTTCTATCTTGTTCGTTTTTCTTGATTAAACTTTTATTTTTCTTCATAATCTCTCAATTTATTTGGGTTTTGTTTAGTCTCTACTTATGAGAGTTTGGTTTATTTTGATTTGTTTTGGTGTTCTTGATGTCCGGGATTATAGATCTGTATGATTTTTATGATTTTGATTTAGTGATAAAAGTTCTCATGGGATCGCATCTACGATCGGTTACTCAAAACAATTGGTGACAGCAAGTACATATATTTCTATCATCTTCAAAAAATCGCTTGGTTGTGTCTCCAAGAAGGAAGGATTCAACAACGATATGTTTAAGCATTTGTTCAATTTCGATAATATTTGTAGATTCCGTATGACTTTTCATTATTGAATTGATTCACCTTTTTTTAGAAAAAAAAGAAAGAACATGTCCAATGTTATTTTAAATTATTGAGATATTCATAATTTTAGAAATCGTACATTACTTTCTAAATTGTCGATGTCGAAATTTTATTATGTTATACTTAAATTTGGTTTTTATAAATTACATGTTATTTAATGGTGTTTATAAAAATGTGAAGAATTGGAGACGAATATATTGTGATAACAATGTTAGATAGTTTTGTTACGAGAAACTAAGTGTTTAATTTAGAAATATAAAAAAATTAAAAAAATAAATTATTAATAACTGACGAGAAAAAGGTATTAATAAAAATATTTAGGTGATTACTAATAATTTATTATTTGTAATACATATAAACTTTATTCGAGTCGAGTTGAGTTAGCCAAGTCCAAGCTAAACGAGCCGAGTCCAAGCCCAGCCGAACAGACAAAAAGCTCGGCTGGGCTTATTTACTCATCCGAATTCATTTAATGTTTAAGATCGGCTCGTTTAAAAAAACAAATCAAACTTATTTCACTTAAATAAGCCGATTCCAAATTTATTCACAAACGGTTCTATTCATTTGTACCCCTGCTCAAAAGTTTTGAAATCATAAAACGCACAAGTATTCAAATTTCTGTAAAGAATTTATGTAATGAACGGAGTTTGATTTAGACGCAAGAGGGGAGCTTCGAGAAACGAGGGACTTCTTTAGTTGAATTTTTATTGCCATGTTACCGAAGGTTTCTCATTTGTTTGAACTTTTTCTATGTAGAATCATTGTCCAATTTCCTTTTACAAGTATAAGTCATGGTACTCCATTGCAAGGTATGGAAAGAAGAGCCATTAATATTCTCTTTTCATTGACATGATAAAATCACTTATGTAGCCTTTGAATCTTAAAGGGAGAAATTTAGCAGTAGGGCTTTCGATGCGTCTCCACTTATTTCGTACAACAATAAATCTATCATTGATTCACGGATTTTGTTCAACTCAAAAGCTTTGAAAAGTAGATGTAAGGAAATTGTGAACTTTCACAAGTTTGTTTGAAATGCTCTTTCAAGATTATGTTCTAACATCTTGCAAAGACAACTTCAACATTTTCTTGCTTTATAATGAAAACCCCCCAATAACTTGACTTGCAGATACAAAAGAAAACACATTAACCAACTTGGAAAATCAATATAAAAAGCCCATTTTTAGTAGACATATGGCACTCCACTAGCCTAAGCCAAGAAGAAGATTAGAGAATAGAATCCTCACATGTCATGTTTTCTCTTTAGAACAGACCCACGGGCCATAGCTCCCTCTAGACTCCAGTCCAAGGTATAATACATGTACACATACATGTTATTTTAGCAAGCAAACAAAACCTACCAAACCCATCAGTCAAATTTTACTACTCCACGACAATCAAGGGTCTTCCCCAAATAATTTTCCTGAGTAAATGTTTATTACAAAAATGATCAAAGTAGTTCAAAATAATGATCAATGTTGTTTTTTGAGTAATCTTACAAGCTTGTAGAATGTAGAGTAGAGCAGTATATATTCTCTAATAATTCTCGGGTAAGAGAGAATCAAACCATATAACAATAAAGTATTATTTAAGATTCACACACAAATTCGCCATATAACACTTGCCCGTCGGGGAGTGAAGATAGTAGAGGAAAATAATCTCCAATAAAAATCGATTCAGAATTCAGATGCCACCACCCAGATGCTTAGAGCTTGCAAGTTGTTTATCGATAAAGTGTCCATTTAATGGTTAAACGAAACGCACAAGACTGAATATCTTGTCCAAGTATTATCTTATTTCCTTTATCAGCCTTAAGTGCCTTGTTGAGCACAATGATAAAATATGCATTGTCGAACGGTTCCTATTTCTCGTCCATCTGTTGTATGATAAGTATATCTACACTTATTATACGGGGCACTTGCAAGTTGCAAACGTTTTCTGCTGCTAGGCCTTGCTCACACTCTTTTCAGCTATTGCTGAGAAGGGGATGTGCTGGTTTTTACGAATTACACAATCATCACCACACCGTCACTATCCATTTTGCATGTCCTAATTATGCCGCCAGCATTCATGCTGGATCAGCATTCCCTTCTCCATTAGATTCATGGTGTTCCACAGTTGCAACATAGATCAAGGAATCTTACCTTTTGCAGCAAGCTTTACAACTATTCTCTGTGCACACTACTTAACCTTCGCATGCTTCACCAGTTGGCAATTTCGCATAAACCATTCCCGAAAATTCAAAAAGATCAGGGAGGCAGTAGGAATGGTATATATATCTTGTCTTGACTGAAATTTTACAAAGCACCACTATATATTTTCTGATGCCAACTTGATCCAAGTCTTCATTGTTATATTCCCTAACAAAGTAAAGAATGAGTTATCTATACAACCTTGTATTCAGACCCTTTAGAACGATGTTGACGATTACTCCTCTTGTTTCATCCATTAAGAGACACAATAGCTGGCCACGGTCCACGAATGCTAATGATATATAGTAGTGCATTTCTTTGGACTTGAATGTAAGTAGTTCTTGTTGTTCTGTTCTTCCGCTGCTGCTCAGCTACGCCAAGCTGAATGAAGTTCCTTATCAACATCTTCTTCCCACCAAGTCGAAGTCTGCAAAATAAGTATGTTAATATTAATAAAAATAATTTGATTCAGGATTAGAGAATGCTTGTTTTGGTTCTCTAATTTAATTAAAAGCAAATATGTTTTTTCTGATTAGGAATATTTAGCCTAGAAACCCTCCCAAAGTACAAAAGAGGGTTGGGACATAGCACTGATATATATATATAGGCAAAGACGTCATGTTAAACTAGAGATAATTAAACTCTTCAATACATAAAGGGAGAGCAGACCTTGTAGCCTCTACGCAAGAATTCAAGTGAGCTTCCTTGTTCCTCTTGAAGTCCCAGGACCCTCAGTAGTTCTTCCTTGGTCTGCATATCCAAGATAGTATTAAATTTTGGCATTATATTTCAAAGTTAATAAGTGAAACAACACTAAGTCGTGATAGTAGAGAGCGTAAAAAGCTGCAATGAGGATTTAGATTTAGAAAAATTGTACTTACTTCACCCAGAGTAAATCGAGTAGCACTTTCAGCCACGCAAGCATACGAATTATCTGTTTGTCTCAGCATCACCTGCCAAGGTCCTGCAAAAATGCTTGGTAAGACAAAAAAATATTGAGCAAGAAATATAAAATTGAATACCATTTTACTTCAAACACACACATATATACAGGTCAGAATAGTTGTTAATAAGGCACTTTCCCAACACAATTGTTCACTGCAACAGAATACAATTATGATATAGTAACTTTGTTTCAGTTACATATACAAGTGAAGCTGTTAATACTGTACAATTAAGACTTCTGGTCTGTTTGACACCTAGCAAGCACAAAATATGGACTCCAATATTGTGGTAAGTTGATTCAATTTAACGATGATTGATAGTTCAGACATAAGGTATAACACGTTGGATATAATCCTATCGGAAAAGATGAATTGTACTCCTACGTCCTACCCATATTGAGGTTGACATATCTATTTCAGTTTAAGAAGTGTAGATGCCCCGATGGCTCACATATTAAAACCTTAACATTTACTGTTTGATTACAAAAGTAACATTGTATGCACACGTTAATGTGTTATATTCATCGATTCTTTCTATATCTTATTGCATCCTTCTGCATGTACCCCAAAATATTAAGTCAAATACCCCGATCAATATAGACTTGTACAATGGAAACTATATCCCTAAGTAATATAGAAAATGTCGACATATGTATGTTGCTGATTAGGATGTAGAGATTTCAGTGAGTTAATAGAAGAAAACAGGGCAGTAGCAAATCAAAAAGAGAAGAAAGGGAAGAACAAATCTGCTGCCATTAATTTTCTCTTAATTTAACTGACACATTGAAAAAAAGTAGAGTGCATCTATTGCATTTGAAGCATTAGGTTATACACGAAGAACTTTTGCCCAGATGTTACTTTTACAACATTAAATACCCCCTTGACGTCATATGCTTTTGTTACTTCTCAAAAAAAAGTATAGTGTGTGTTACTGCACACTCCACAGCTTGAAAATAAGAATTCATCTTACCTGGGTATTGACGAAACAATGCTCCGGTATAATTTACGATATATGGTGCCACTGCAACTGTCTTCCAAATTAGATAGACAAAGCACATTATTCAAAAACCTATGCTGTAAACAAATAACAATTTAAAAACTATAAGAACAATAAGTGCAAGCACAAAACCGGTACCTTCGAGTACTCCCTTCTCCGAATGTAAAAGATGGGGGTGAACTGAGATAGAAATCGATATTGTAACTCTTTCGGTGGAAACCCAATAATTCCCAGGTCAGCACTGTAAATATGAAAACGTTAGCCATTTACAATCAAAACAAGTAATACTATTAGCCTGTCCAGTAACAGCCATATACCGTAATGTGTCCAGTTCCAGATTGAAAAGAAGTGTGGGAGTTGATGAAGCAAAGTAATCCTGCAAAAGCCGAGCCTATCCAATAAGAACTAGCAAAGGGGTCATGATACCAAAAAATAAAGGTAAAAAAATAAATTGACCACATATACTACTCTTCATTTATTGTTTCCTTTCCTAATTCCTGTTTCTACCACCCTTTTTTTGCAGTTTTCTAAATTGCTATTTTCAAATGGGTTGCAATTGGTTGCATTAGAACGTGTTATTTAAATAATCGTTTCTGTGAATTAACTAATAAACATATTAGAGTAAAAAAATTTGTTAATGCGAATTGTTATATATTTCTAGCTCTGGCAACTCTCATTTTCTAGCTCCGTCCCTGAGTCTAGTTTAAGTAACATCATTTGAGCAATTTGGTCTAATAAAACATTCAATGATGCAGAGCAATCATTTATATGTTATATGGGTTAAAGTAATAACACATACATTAACATATCTCCGAGCATAAATAACGTATGCACTTGAAGAAAAACGCTGTCGCTAATGGAGGACTAATTTAAAATGTTTAGTTGACCTCTCTTAGCTTATGCAGAAAGGAGATTCGGACATTAATAAAACTCATTGGTGAGCATAGCAGCATAAGAGGACATAATATGTAGACATGTTGCTGGTTTGACGAGATAAAAGAAAGTAATTACTATTATAAAATTTAAAAAGTTGTCTAGATAAGAGTGATGAAAAGCATTTACTATTATACCCACGAGCTTCTCAATAAGCTAAAGTTTCAAGATACCCCAGACAAAACTAAGTAATAAAGTGACGTAATGTGCAGGTAGAACTCATATGGAATGCCGTGCTACGAAATGATGTACTTGTACATTGAGGATACTCACAAAAACACAGACATTTTGAAGTCCTTGACTACAAGATGTCTAAGCGCTTTTAATCTTTTAGATGAAATTTATTGCAAAACATGTATGCAAGTGAGCGTAGTAGGGTGTTTAAATTCGAATTCTGAGTTTCATGACATTTAAAAGGAGGATTAGATAAGGAAGCATCATACCACATACTTCTCCACATAAGGTAGTTCACGTGTGCTGCAATTTAAGAATATATACAACGAGGGAGGTTCATCAGACTTCCAACTGTCTGCATTCTTCAAATTAGAAGGATGTAAAGTGAAGAGATAGGAAATAAAATGTACAAGATAAAACTGCAAGCATGATAGAAATATCTATAAATAATATAATCTATCTTTTTGAAGGGAAGAAATAGGGGAAAACATCGGTCAGAATGGTACGTGCTGATTAATGAATTATCTGAATTAAACAACCAAGNACAGCTCATGCAAGTTACAAAAATCCATAAATTTATTAGACAAATTTACAGGACTATGTTGGAGGTACTGTAGAAACTAATAATTACTTGACAAAAGATACAGAATTATTAAGTGGCCTTGGGAAGCTTGTTGAATTACTGGGCTTCGAATGTTTACTCAGCTGTACATGTGTCTGTTTTCATTCTTCTTTTCTACCTAATAAAATGTCTTTTATGTAAAAAATTCAGAAGTAAACCAACCTTCATTATCGTCCTCAAAATCAAAATCCAATGTTTTTGTTATAGACCTGAAGAATGTGGTCACTGCACCAGCAGGAACATCATCTAATGAACCTAAAGAGATGCCACCAATCTAAAAGAAAATAGTTAGCTCTAAATTCACAAGAACCACCCCTTAATAACACATCTGACCTAATTTGTAAGAGGAAATTCATATTACCAAGTCAAAAGCTGCTTTAAAGAGCTCTGAGGCCCTACGCTTTTCTGGCTTGTCAGGGAATACCTAAGATACATATTGCTATCAGATAACATATTTCTTCTCTACTTTCAAAAGTCATAGCATTAGCATCTGCATTAATATACAAAAGCGCCAAAACTAACTATGCAAGCTTTTGTTTCCTTCTTCTCTTGAAGCTTTTGAACAACAGCTAAGACCAGCTGAATGTTGGCATCACTGAACTCATCTGAAGATCCCTTCACATAATCATTAGTAATTAATATGACAAAATCATGCATCTAGTGAAAAATATGTCTACCAACCAAAGCTGTGGACAAAAACTACTAGATGGGGGAAAGGAAAGAGGAATAGCGGGGAAAAGAAGAGATTGTATCTTATACAACTAACAACTGATTGATACATTTCGTGTTGTAGCTTTGCACAATTTGGTGTGTGAAATATTGCTATGTGCTAGAGCCAATACAAACACTTGTTTCCATGCCATTTTCCAGCCAAAAAACATGAAAGCATAGAAGGTACCTTATAAGATGAGATATCGCTGGGCAAGGGCCTTGTGATACAAATGAAAAGAAATGTAGAAGATAAGTTAGTATGTAGATGGTAACACTTAAATGCATGAACAGAATTGTCTGTGGCTAAGGACGTTTAACTTTTAAATAAAAATCTAGCATAGAAATTTAGCGACAGAAAAGGACTTACATAGAAATTACTAAGGTTCAACATGATTCTCCAAATTAATCATTCGTATAAAGTAAAAATATGTACCAGGAATAGTAAACTTTTAAGGAAAAATATGACATTAATGAAGTTAATTAACAGAAAGAACTACTCCATACTTTTCGACAGTTTTCTCAAAGCTGGGGTCTTTATAGAAAAAGTCACTCTACTCCTATTACAGTTTAGGGATAAGGTGTGCATAAATTTCACTCATCCCAAGGCCCAACCTTACTTCTGAACAGTATGTAGTAGCCTAGTAGGTATCAATCGTTCTAAGAAGACTATAGTTGTACACAAACCGAGTTGTGCAAGTCAAGTCTAGAACTCGATAAACTTGACTCGGTTCGATAAGAAAATGAACTCAAGTGAAACAAAATTTTCTCCGGTAAGCTTAATAAATGGAGTTGACCTGTTAAACTCGAGCTTGAAAGTATATGACCTTGATTTGTAGCTTGTGGTTGTGTGTTCGAGTTAAATTAGAGAAAAACTTTACTCGATTCAGTTCCTTTACTTGTAACTAGGTTAGGAATGATAAACCATAACGAGAATTATGGCATTAAATCATTAATGACATGACAATTCAACGTGCTAAATTTTGTTAAACATTGGTGATTGTCGATTCTCATGTTTCCAATTAAGCAGTATTTGATTAACATCTAGATTATAATAATATATCCAGCTCAATTAGAATTTAATTTTGCAGACGAATGACTCTCAAATAGTAAATACTTCCTCCGTCGTCCCAATTGTTAACACTTTATTTTTTGTAATGTCGCATTCAATTGTTAACATTTCCTAAATTGAGGGAGTAAAAATTTGTTGTAATTATGCAGAGCTAGTATATGAAGTTAACAGGCAGTAGGCTTACGGGAAATCGATCTCGAGGCGAGTTTTACCATCACTAAGAGCAGCAAAGAGGGAATTAGCTGCATCATCTGCAATCACTTGGTATGATTTCGGGTTATAAACAGCGACTCCACGAGCACGTTCAACTTCAGGTGGAGCTTCACTCTTTGAGCACTTGATTGAAAGATTATATGGAAGCTTCCAGAAACGAGGAGAAGATGTAATGCAAAATGGACGAAATGTAAGGTTAGAGAAAGAGTGGTTGAGAGAGTGTGTGTGAATATTAGTACTAGTAGTTGTAGCTTTTGGAAATGTGTGAGGTTGTGATGGAGGAAATAATGAGAATGCCATGGACATGATTATATCTCTCTTACACTTTCCAGAGTATAATATTAAGTAATTACTCCCTGAAATTGAAATATGGAGAAGAAGATGATGATGATGAAAAGGAGGGAGGACGGAGGACCATACAATTCACGGATCACTAGTTGATAAGAATTTTCTCAATTTCAATTTTTGCCCTCGTGCTTACTTTCTTTTCATATTTGTGCTATAGTTGTGTTCATTTTTTATTATATTGTACCAAAAATTCCAAAAATCTAACTCTGAAGTATTAAAATATTTAGAGTAGAGTGTATTATGTGTATATGTAGTTTATGTATCGGACCACTTGGGATACTGTACTTCAAAAATTATCGCGGATAATATTACACTTCACTTTTCGTTGCGAGATGTTCCTTTCCGTCAACTGGGTAAGACGCTGTTTGTTTGGCTAGAGTAATGGTACTTTTGATGATGTAACGGCTATATCGTGTATATATACAAAACTACCCCATTTTCTCATTACATCTCCACACTTTAACTTACAAAATTAGATCCCTAAATCAGAAAAATGGCTGCTAAAGGAGATTTTTTGGACCTTGTTTGTGACTGTGAGCGAATGAGTGTCGTTAAAACTCGTTGGTGGCACGAAAACGCGGGTCGGAGGTTTTGAGAATGTGGGTACGAATCATATGGCTACTTTGTATAGATTGATCCACCACTTGGAGCTCGGTCTGTTCAGGCTATTGAGGAGTTGCAACAACGAAATGCTTAGACAATTCACATGTACAGGCGTAGAATGGACAGGTTGATTGAAGTGCATGAAGCTGAAACTATAAATTTGAAGAGAAAGCAAGGTTTTATGGTGATTACAATGTTCCTTGTCTTCTCTGTGATGATGAGTACTGCGCTTACTTCGATTACGCCAGACAATGAGGATTATGACTCCGATGACTAGGTTTAAGATGTTTAGATTGTAGGTGTTGTTGTTGTATAAGATGTATAGTTTGATGTTTGTTTAGTTTAGTTTGATGTTTGTAGTATTTAGTTTGATGTTTGTACTAGTATTTGCTTCAAGGTTTTATGATAATTTTCATTTATTCTCAATCGAATTTAATACTGAGTATTACAAAAAAAAAGACATAAATAATGAAGAGAAGAAATTACCAAAGTCACACCTCATTACAATAAGAGTACCTTAACAAAAGGTCCACACTGGACATGAGTTCCTAAAACAAGATGAGAAAAGGTCTATGCTCACAAAAGGCACCTAAAAGATTAGCATATGTCTTCATGTCAACTAACAAAAGGTCCACACTTGACATAAGTCTAATAAAACATGATCATAATTCCTAAATTTTTCAAATGGAATTTCGCCTCAACTTAAACTGCATTTCCCTCCGTTTTGCATCTATATTTTGATGCTAGTAGTTGTTCCATGTGCAGAAAAGGTCTGTGGTTGAATCTCAAGTGGTATGTTCTGCACATTTGCGTGATCTACTTTCTCCTCAATGTCCAACCTTGGGTGCCTTTATTTCGGGTAGGTGTTTTGGTTGCAAGAGCCCTTGTATTCTGCAGTAGTGATGTGCCTTCCTTTGGCTTAGCTGCAGACCTACCTTGACCTCCATTTTGACCTAAAATTGTTTTGGCTTGTGCCTTATTTGCACTTTGAGATGTTGTCCCATCTTGGGTGGCTTCATCTGTGGTAGGTGCTTTGGTTGCAGAAGCCCTCGTATTCTGCAGTGACTTTATGCCTTCCTTTGGCTTAGCTGCAGACCTACCTTGACCTTCATTTTGACCTTGTGCCTTACTTGCACGTTTAGAAGCATTCCTTGTCTGCACAGGTCTCTTAGAAACTTCAGCTCTAGGAGTGTTTGTAGCAGCATCTTGATTTTCTGTGGCAGATTTTGGCTTTGGATTAGGTTTAGGTCTTTGCTTTATCTGCTTCTCACACCAATTGGCTCTATCAGCAGCTTGTTGATCAACTAACTATAAAAACATAGTTACATATATAACTAGCCTAGTTTAAAATCAACTTCACTTACCCTTTCTGGACAAGTCCTCATGTTATGGCAAGAAACCATAAACGACAAGCCTAGTTTAACTAGCCTGTTGAATATATATATATATATATATATATATATATATATATACACACACTCAATCAAACTCTAACAATCACTATAAACGACAAGAAACAAACATATATATACATAATCAAAAAAAAAACCTAGCATTTTAGGAACTTTACCTCCGTAATCAGAATGTACTCTAAGTTTATAGGCGTCTTTGTCCTTTCGATCACTCACAAACCACACCATTGCAGCCGTCGATCATCGTCGTCGTTTTGGGCGGCAACAACTCCCGCTTTTTTTCTCGCTCAATTAGAGAAAAAGAGTAAAGTGATAATACACACATTGCACCCTGTTATGTATAATCTATTTCATCTCTTTTTTGCCCTTGCCCAAATAGACGGTGTTAGGGTAAGTTGACGGAAAAGGGCATCTCGTAATAAAAAGTTAAGTGTAATGTTTTTGAAGTACAGTATCCCAAGTGGTCTGACACATAAACTACACGTACACATAATGCACTTTACTCGAATATTTATCAAATCTATATTTTTGATCATGTATTTTGATTGAACTCCGGTAATATTTACACATATATTATGGAAAAAACATTTTATAAACATATTTTAAAATTGTTTATGATCTCCTATTCAACTTCAAATCTGTATTGTTATATCATTTTAATATGAAATTCCTCTCAACTTAAGTCTAAAGTTTTCAACATTTTGATGTCACGCAAAACATTAAATTTAACACCAAATTTTAGAGTTTGAGTATATTTAACATTATAGTTATACTCTTTTATGCCTTTTTCCTTAGGTATCTTTAATTCATCAAACGATAATTTTATATTGTAAAGTTTATTTCATATTCAACTTTAATCCAAATTTTACCCAACTCTTGTAAATATAAATTATTTATTGTTAAAGTATAAAAAGTAATAAAGTTGGTAGGATAACATACATAATAACTTTATTTTAGATAAATAGTATATTGATAATGTTGAAATAAATAGAAACTCTAAAAATTTGGTGTTACACCAAATTTGGTGTAACTTTTAGTGTAATACCAAAATATTATAAAATTTAGGTTTAGGTTGCTGAGGAATTTTACACTAAAATGTGTAAAGTTACAATTTTAAAGTTTGGTCGAAAATAGTATTACATTAACCAATTTTATTATTTTTTTCATTTTAACAATAAAATAATTTATATTATACAAAAAAATGTTTTTTTGATATAAAATTTAGTTTAAGTGAGTAATAATTAAACTTGAAAATAATATAAATAAAAAATTACAATAAAATAATGCGATGAATTTTAGATCATTTTGATATTATACTAAAATTAGACCAAAGTAATGATGGAGACACATGTTAATAGGGTTAATCATCACACACGTGATTTATTGGGTCAAAATGTATCAGTTGAGTTACTCATCGTAAATTTGACTTTATTTAATCACTAATTTAAAAAATTGTATTAATGAGATCATTTTTGAATCACCAGATTGATACGAAAGTGACTAAGTTGATTGAATATTTTAAATTAGTAATTAAATCAAGTCAAATCCTTTATCTATATAATAGCCCAACAAGGTTATAAAATTAATGAGTCATTTTATTTATGTGAAATGTGAAATTAATGAGTCATTTTATTTATGTGAAATGTGAAATGACAAGTTTGCCCTTGTGTTCATTATATTTTAAAAAAAAATGATATTTGTGGGAATCGAACCTAGGTCTATAAGTTAACTAGCACAATTCAATACCATTGTGCCACTACTCCACTTAAGTTTTTACTTATGCACTTAATATGTATGTGTCACATGAGAATAAATTTGATATTATAATTGCAACTTATATAATAATATCTTTTTTTTCATATTTGTTGATTTATTTACGTACTATGTTCTAAGCCCATGCGGTGCACCGTTGTTTAATAATATTATTTTTCAAATTTAAAATTTTATTAATTGAATTTGTTAAAAAGAGTAAGTATATTTGATTAAGTATACTTCAATATATTTTTCATTAAAATAGCAATTTATAATAATTAAACATTTGAAAAAAGGTAAATAATTTTTTTAAATAATCAGATTCATTAAACTAGGTTTTAAAATGAATAGGTTTATAAAGTGGCCCAAGTATATAGTTCGATGATACGAAAAAAATGAATAAAAATTATAATAAGAGTTTGTTCAGTATTTATACGATATTTATTACATATAATATGTGATTATTAATATCTAATGATCATGTATACACTTATACAAAAGAAAAAATTTATAACATGTGTTTATATAATATTGATACAATATTTTCGTTAAGTACTCTTTAGATTAAAATTTCCAATACAAGATATGTGGACATTATTATTAGATAAATAATTTATATATATATATATATATATATAATTATATTAGTAATTATTAATAGTACTCTAACAATTATTGATATGATATGATACTAGATTATATATAGTGATTGATTATTCAAAATAAAAAATTATTTTATATTACTCGTACAACATCATATATTCTGACATATAAATCAGGGTATAATATATTTTCTCAACGAAAAAACTTATTAGGAAGTATTACTTTACAATTAAATGCTTAAGTATTGAGGGTATTTGATTAATTTTATGAATTAAATCACATGTTTACAATACTCTCACAAAAAAATCTTTACATTTCAATGTTTTTTTTTTCAAAGTTCTGGAGTTTAACAAATTGTGCAATTTAATATGATTTTATTTGATCTCATAAAAAAACTAAATCAGTATATTGTTTATCGAAAATAATTACATAGTTTTTACTTAATAATTTGATTGAATAAAATAACTCATCCAAATTTAATGAAATTAAGACAGTTTGGTTGATGGGCACAAATTACAATACTACCGATCACTTTGAAAATACGAGATAAATTAAATTAATAACTACAAGTAGATTATAATTATGAAAAACGGTCAAAACAAAATAGATTATGTTAATTATTAAAACACTCTTTCTATTACAAGCGTAAATATTTTCGTCTAACAATAAATTTAAATATTAGTATATTGATTAAGTACACAAGACAGATACTAATAAATTTAAACAAATTTTTATACTAACAAAAATATATATAATGTTGATATATCAATAAT
>PHNY01240171.1:21616-32562 GCA_003724115.2 Anethum foeniculum
ATAAAACAATATATTTTTGTAATCGAGATAACTTTTCAAAATAAACAATTAAGAAGTCAATTAAATAAGTTTTATTGAGAAGTCTAATATCAGGTAGAAAACGAAAAATTTTGAAAGTCAAACTACTAGAAATTCTCACAAAAGTCATCTTTTGATATTATGCAATGGATGCTCATAAATTGACATAAATGATGCAACTTACAAAATTGTGACAGATATTTAAACGTGTAATTTTCAATATTATTTGAATATAAAACTTACTTTTGGTAGGCGTACAAAGTCAATTTATTTTATATATTAAGTTTTAGTTTGTTTCACGTGAACATACTTGTAAATTAGTTATATGTATTTACTTGTAATCTTTTGTACATAAACATTTACGAACACTGCTTGCAATCACTAATTCAATCATATTAGGTATATTTGAGATACTACATATTTTTTTTTAAGAAATAGATAATAAAAAAATAATATTACATATTACACAAAAAAATTATAAAAAAGGACTCATGCCTCGCACGGATTATTATGCTAGTTTTAAATGAAGAACCAAACCGATATATGAGGATTCAACAAGTCATATTAACCTCATTTTAATACATAGAAATTTCGAAAAACAAACATTTCTCATTCGAATAAAAAACTGACAAAACTTTGGGTGGAATCTGAGAGCCAATTTAAAAGTACAACCCCTAGTCGTTAACTAAAACCCTGAAAATCGATCTACTACTGAAGTACTAGTATCGGAAAATAAAATCGAATCGCATCTTGGAGCTGCAAGCTAACTCCGAAGAAGAAAAGGATGGGTATAATAGCAGGTATAGGGGTGATATTACCCTTCCCATTTTATTACTATCTCTGGAACAATCCACAAAAATGGGTTGATTTATGTGCCAAATCAGGGAAAGACCCTTCAACTGTCATGGCTTCTGTCTCTCATTTCGTCAAGCTTCTTCAGTTTATTGCTCTTTTCTCCGTCTCTACTCTTTCTTGGCCACCTCCTCTTTATTTCTGGCCTCTCTTTTTATTTGGTCAGTTCCTCAATTTCAGGTCAGCTATTCCCCCTTTACCCAACGTATCTTTATATTGTCTTTGATTTATGTATGTATCTTTATTTGAATTACTGGCGGAAACAGCTAGCCGCTAATTGACAAACATGGCCTTAGTAGTGTTATGGTGACAGCTTGATTGGATCTTATAGTGTTTAATAATGTTTTTATTAGTTAGGACTTGGGAGAAATAATGTTGCATCTTGGGTTTTGTACAACATATTCATAAACTTGTTAGGACCTGTAGAGTAGATTAAGATTTCGGTTAAGATGTTATAAGTTTTGAAGTAGAGATGTATGCGGATTTTACCTTACTTCTTTGAATTCTGTCAGAGAAGACGTCTTTTATCAAAACCTTGAAAAGTTTTGAGAAGCTTCACAAATGTAACAAACTGTTAGAGATAAAAGATAGGATATAAGCTAATTATGCGAAAGGAGTAATAAAAAGTGTGAAACTTCATTAAAAAGCATAATAAGGCAGTACAAACGCCCAAATTATTAGCTAGCGTAATGCCCAACAAATGTGATTCTTGTAACAGGCTTAAGAGGCGATGTATTGCATATAAATCTTCAACTCTTTTCCATGTATATGATGAAACCAATATGTTTCTATAATAAACTAGCAAAAAAATAGGTTTCTATAATAAGTCATGTACCTGCATTTAACTTGAATTCTGTAGTTTCAAGCATTAGCTACCAACAGTGAAGAGTGACGATTAATCGAGCAGCGATGCAATGCGAGGCAATATTGCTTCGCCTGCACGAGGTAAGGCGATTTTAAAAAAGGCGGTCTATTTGGTCCCGTTACCTGATTAATCAATAAGTCAAGGCGATTGATTAATCAATCTTTTCTTAAAATTAAATAGAAATCTATACTATATTATAAAAATTGAAATATTAAAAGTTTGGTTGGTTGGTATAGTACTCGGGCTTAATTAGTTAGTTTTATTATTTGGGCCAAAAATAGAATATAAACACATATTTAGGGCCTAATTATTTTAAAATCTTTTTAATATCTTTTTATTTAAAACATATTGGTACGGGTCTAAAATTTTTACAAAACTATCCTAATATATTTATAACAAAGATAAATATAAAAATATTAATGATAACCCGTGCATAGCACGGGATATTATCTAGTCTATGTATAATATTAAAGAATATTTTATTTTCTTGATCTAAATAATGTTTGAACTCATATGATATACCAGTTAAATTTCGACCCAATTTATAGAACTTTAAACTCAACTACTCCGTATTAACCATCACTTATGACTTGCCACTAAGAAAAAGCTGAAAATTAAATTAAAAAAACCCTACTATCTGTATATTTCATTTTACCTTTAGAGATTTACCCCTCTATGTGTTCTGAATTTACTTATTTAAAAGTTAATTGCCTTCACTAGTTTTTAATGTGTTCTGAATTTACTTATTTAACTTGTACCTATGTATGTTGCTAATCAACTAGTGATACATCTTTATTTTCATGTTTGATGGCTGATGCAGCATATGATGCTCCTTCTTCTACATTATAAAGCTACTCGTAATTTTTCATTAATGATTATATCATATAATTGTCATACTAATGTTAATTTTGGTAGAAATATTGCTTGTCTAAATATATATTTGCGTCGTGACGTGAGACATGTAACTTTAATGAAACGATTGCCTACCCTCTTGCCTCGCGATAAATCATTCGACAACCCTTGTTGCCTCGCCTCTTGCCTCACGATAAATCATTAGGCACCCCTTGCTGCCTTGTATCGCTTCTCGCTTTGAATAACACTGGCTAGCACAGTTACAGTCTTTCTCCATTCCTATACAGTATTCGAATAAAAGGAATTTCTGTGTCAGATCTTCAATGTGTCTCTTTTCTAATTAATATTTGAATTGTATACCCATGTTAATCTTTGGAGTAAAAC
Organism: Anethum foeniculum; assembly: GCA_003724115.2. NCBI lineage: Eukaryota > Viridiplantae > Streptophyta > Magnoliopsida > Apiales > Apiaceae > Anethum > Anethum foeniculum. The sequence continues at coordinate 24,588 of PHNY01240171.1, forward strand.
TTTGTGACTGTATGCTACGTTATTGTGTATATTGTTGAACAGCAATATGTTATCTGGATTTCTTTGTTAACCAGCTTTTACAAAGCCATGCTAAATGGTACAAGTTTATGTATGTAGGGTCTATCAGTTGCTTGGTGAATCAGGGACCTATTATGGTGTGAGATTCGGCAAAAACATTTCATGGGTGACAGAATTTCCGTTTGGAGTGATTAATGATCCTCAGTATGTTGGTAGCATTATGAGTCTTGTTGCTTGTCTATCTTGGGTTCCCTTCATATACATTCTTCTGTGGGTACTGGGATACATATTTATGATCAAAGTTGAATCTACAGAAGATCCAGCTACTCGTGCCAAGCCAATCTCTTGAATTGTGCCTGAAGAAAGTTAACCAGCAAGGAGAGAAACTAGTTTTGTAGGCATAATGAACTTTTTTATTTATGCCAACACTTAGAACGTGGTTTTTCAGTTTTAAGATTGTCGGTTGTTGGTATTCGATGTAGAAGTTTTGTTATTAATCATAAAGCTTTAGTAGACGAATATATATATTCGGATTTTGGACAAAGTAGCCTGGTATAGGTTTCCCTTGTTCTGTTTTTCGAACACTACAGAGGAGAATGATATATTTGCAGACTCATTATCTCTATACTCAGAAATGTGTTGCTTCAGTTACTATCTACTTGCTTGTTTATCAGTGAGAGAAATGTAAATTGATCAACAAGTTTTTCAACTATTTACAGCAGAGTCTGAATTTTCAGACACTGATACTTGGTCCTTCAAGACAGATAGGACCTGGTGGCAATAATTGTTGGGCTAAAGCAGCCCAAACTGTGTCCTACGTATGAGGGTGCACATGGATCCCGAGGTCACGTGTCTCCCTTAACACTCTTTGCACTTTTTTTTTCCAGAAACATCTTTGCTTGTTGGTTTCAGAACTAATTAATTTCTGTACAAACAATCATGTTTCAGAAATCCTGAAATTTTAGCGAGAAATATTCCTTCTCGTTTAATTTTCTTTAGTTCCAATAAGTTTAAAAATCAATCGAGTTAAAAAAAACCCAATCGAATATTAAAATTAGGGGAAAAAAAATCTGATTCTGCCGTAGATTAATTTAAAATATTATAAATTGATAGTATATTCTACAGCACTGTACTATTATTTAAACAGTCATTTTTAGTGGGTGTATATACGTCCTAAAATATTGGATCTATAACGAGAATATCAATCATAGAATTTTGTTTTCTGACAAAATAGATAAAATCTTGAATTTATCTCTGAAAAAATAAAACATAAAGCATAAAAAAATAGAAATATCAACACTCATGCAAGTTTGGAACTACCTACATTAGTTACCTGATTAATATATAATATTTAAATTAATCAAAATCTACCGATTAATTTCGATTTGCGTTCGCTTGGTAACAAACAAACGCACAGAAAAAAATATTAAGAAAATGGTAGGGGACAAAAGTTTAATACCGTAGCAGTGAGTACATACAGCAACACCATTATTGACTATCCTTCCTACTCTCTAGCACTTGATTCATACTCATTCTTCACTCCAATTTTTCAAATCTAGGGTTTCACATTCCCAATTCACCCCCAATGTACATCTCTATCTCCTTCATTTCCCCAATTTCACTCCAATTACACTGATTTACTAACCCTAATTGCCTATTTCTTACATCAAGATCGATGAATTTAGCTGATTCAGAGTCACGTCCGGTTCTAGGACCCGCCGGGAACAAAACCAGATCGGTTGAATTGCGTAAACCGGTGTCGAAACCCAAGACTAACAATAAAATGGAAATTGTTGGAGAAATTAAGGGGAAGAAATCGCCGGCATTGTCGGGGAATGGTAGATTGATGAATGGTGTTTCTAACAAGGAACAGGAAAGGAAGGTGTTTAGGTCGAATTTGTCGATGAATGCTTCGTGTTCTTCGGATAATTCGTCTGATTCGTCGCATAGTAGAGCTTCCACTGGGAGGATTGTTAGGAAGAGTGTGCCCATTTTGAGGAAGCAGTCGGTTATTAAGGTGCAGAAGGTTGTTAGTGATGCGAGTACAGGTGGAGAGGTGGGACCGGGACCGGGGGCGGGGGAGGTAGTTGATGCTAAGAAAAGATGTGCTTGGGTTACTCCTAATACCGGTATGCTGCAAATTGTTAATTCATACTGTTTTTTCGTATGTTTATGATTTTCTGTTTTGGAATTTAGTTGTGTAGAGGTTGTCGGAGATTGGATTGGAAATGTAGGAGGCATATTTGTATAATTGTATTGCGTTTCTTGTTTAATTCTTTCGTTAAGATAAGTGCATTTACGTTGAGGTCCTTTTCATGTATAGGAAGTTTTCAAATGTTGATAGAAGTGGTTCGTTGAGTACACTTTTTTTTAATCAATGGCCCGAATAAGCTCTAAATAATGCCAACTCTATGATGCTGTCTCCGTCAGTGCTTTGATGATGCTTATGTTCTGAGATTGCAATGCTAGATCAGTTGCCAATGTCAAGTGTCAATTATTTGTATCTTATTACCCTGATTACTTTTAATGCAATGTCTATCTAAGATAAGGCAGAGGTGTGTCCACTAAGGAAAGCGGTCCGAGTAGTTTGAGGATATCCTTTTGTTGATAAATAAACACACTCACAAACCCACCTTATCTTTGACAAGGTTTGAACCCTCACATCCCGTAGAGGGAGCAAGGGAGATACTGCTAGACCAAGAGGTTATTGGTTGAGGGCATACTTTGCTTGTGCCTTTTTCTACATCCACAAAAAAATCAGCTAGATATCTTTGTTCTCACTAGATTATGTAGATTTCCACTTTCAGGGTCTCTGTTATGGTAATGCCTGTTATGGCAATTCCAGATTAGATATATTGAGCCTAGGCATGTGTTGTCATAAATGATTCTCAATGAAGCTTTTCTTATTTGACTGAACTTTTTTTGTTGCGTGTTCTTCTAGTATAATATTCTAATGATGAACATTGGTGCATGTAAAAACCCAATATTCATTTTCCACCAGAAACAGAAATGCACATGTATATGCTCGTGTATATATCCATTCACAAACTTTTATAGAGTAGGCTCACATCTTGTTTGTTTACTTGTGCTTGTCTTTTACTTTGTGTAGGGGTGTTTGGTTTGTCTCTACATTGTCCGTCTCGAACATGATTTTTCTTTCTACGTTATTGGTCAAACATGTTTTCATCCCTTATATGCTTAATGTCATCCATTTGATGTTTTATCTATATAACACCTGTCCCCAATGGAAGAATTGGTGATCCGTTCCCCTGCAGATCATGGCCGTACCACTTGGCCCCCGAATAAACTTCTCCTAGAAGATTAGAGGCTTAGGAAACTGAAGAAAATGAGAAGTTTCGGGACGTAAAACAAAAAATACGCTGATGGGGGTCGAGCCCGAAGTGTCAACTCATTATTGATAGAACTACAACAAAGTTCTGTCTTGGTCCGAGCGTGGATAGCATTTCTCTTCTAAGATCCTTTTTCAAACCTGCTCCCATTTCGATTTTTATTGACCAATCAGAACTACCTCCCAGGATCTATAATTGCCTTACACACAGTTGACGTTTCCCTGATTTTTTTTTCTTCACATTGTTTTTTGAAATGCAAGTTCTGGAAGATTATCATCATTAGATGAATATTTTGCTCCAGAGATAATTTGATTTGGTCAATTAAGTCAATTTTTTATTATGCTAATGTTTCTGACACTATAGTGCCTTATTTTTGGTGAACATTATACTAATTTGTTTAGTAATTTTGGTTGTTTACACATATCAATTAATACCTGTCATGTTAAGTAGGGGTACGTTCCACTACAAACCTGCACAAATACACCAATATCGGCAGGGGATGCACCAAAAATAATTGTAAGATTCAACAAAAAGTGAGGGTTTGGGGGGGTTGGGATGCATCAATAATATTGTGTTTGCAATGCGAATATTCATATTAATCAGTATTTTAATATTTATACACTCAATTAATTTACAGCGTATTGATATTAACATTTTTGCGTCTTTGTTTTTATAATGTTTGGTAAATTGTACTTGCGGTTTTAATGCATTCTGTGTTGTTCATTATTAGTGAGTTTACTAGAATGCATCAATAATATTGTGTTTGCAATACAAATATTTATATTAGTGAGTATTTAAATATTTATATAATAAAGTAATTTACAGCTTATTGATATTAATTTTTTTGTAATCTTTGTTTTTATAATATTTGGTAAATTCTACTTACGCTTTTAATGCATTCCGTGTTGTTCGTTATTAGTGATTTTACTAGAACGCATCAATTATATTGTGTTTGCAATACAAATATTTATGTTAATCAGTATTTAAATATTTATAGTATAAATTAATTTACAGCTTATTGATTTTAACTTTTTTGTAATCTTTGTTTTCATAATATCTGGTAAATTCTACTTACGCTCTTAATGCATCCCGTGTTGTTCGTTATTAGTGAGTTTACTAGTGAACTCCACAGGTTTGTAGGCCAAGAAAGTCTGTAGTTGAAGTGGTGAACACGTTCCATGTTAAGTAATGCTTCAGTTGTTTACGTGTATATCCATTTATACCTATTATATTAGATAACGAGTATGTCATCTCATGACATGTCTCATCAAATATCATCTCTTATATAGTTTGTTTGTATGAGATTATTTTTTTAAGTCATACTCTGACTGAAACTTCCAGCATGGCTGCTGCTTTTGCCTACCAACTAATTAATTTCCGCTCTGCCTATGGATTTTTATTTGCTTACAGTGGGATTTACACACATTTAATAACTTCTGCTAATATGCACATAAACATATATATATACACACACATCCCCACACATACATAAATATATAAACATATATATTTACAGACACACATCCAAGAATCCCATTTTCTGATTTTTTATTTATTTTTTTTTTTTTAATTTCTCAAGCTCCTTGTTACGTCGCTTTCCACGATGAAGAATGGGGGGTTCCGGTTCACAATGATAGGTATGTAAAATGATATTGTTTTCAAAGTCCCCCCACCCCTTTTAAACTTATAACGCTAAAGTGAAGCTGAACTCTTCAATTTGAACTCTTTCATAGTTACGTCTAAATGGTGTTGGCCTCTTGTAGGAAGCTATTTGAACTGCTGAGCTTATCAACTGCTTTGGCAGAACTTACCTGGCCTGCCATACTTAATAAAAGGCATATGTTTAGGTAATTGCATGTTACTGTTTTCCTTGTATATTGAGATTCAGGATTATTATGAGTTTACAATGTGGTAATAAGCTTTCTTACTTCAAATGAGATGCGTCTCTATGCAGAGACGTTTTCCAGGATTTTGACCCTGTGGGAGTAGCAAAATTAAATGAGAAGAGAATTACAGCAGTAGGAAGCTCAGCCAGCTCTCTTCTCTCCGAGTTGAAGCTACGAGTAATCATAGAAAATGCTCGTCAAATGTGCAAGGTATGTGCTGAAAATCAAGAAGTTTTCTAATTAGTAGGTAAAGATTTGAATGAATGTAGATGCACACATTCTGAGTGGACATGTGATTGTCTTGTTTCTTGTTTGTTCTTTTTCTTCAACCCTCCCCTGACACGTGATAGACTAGATTTGTTATCATTTGTCGCAACCCCTTGAGCCTTCCACTTGATTTTCCATTTTTCAAGTGATTCTGATAAAGGGATTATCTGTGTTGGAAGTGGAAATGAATGGTAAATGCATGCATGAGTACAGATATCTCAATAGTTATATGCTCTTGTACTAAATTCATATGCATGTGATTTTTTACTTTATTTTTTGACACACAAAAGCCATAAACCCCAAATTTGCATTAAAATCCCTAAACGATCTTTATCGCCAACCCTCTTTCTTATCCTGTGATAATGATGCAGATTATTGACGAGTTTGGATCTTTTGATAAGTATATTTGGGGTTTTGTAAACCAAAAACCTACAATTGGTCACTTTCGTTATCCCAGGCAAGTTCCCATTAAGACATCAAAAGCAGATGTAATAAGTAAAGACCTGGTGAAAAGAGGGTTTCGGGGTGTTGGTCCAACAGTTGTGTACTCGTTCATGCAAGTTGCTGGGATAACAAACGACCATCTCATCAGTTGCTTCAGATTCCAGGAGTGCATATCTGCAGAATGTGCAAAAGATAAGGATGACAGTGTCAAGGATAGATTTGAAGGGAAACAGACAGAAGATGAAATTGACTTAGATGTAACAGGAGCTATCGATGGCTTGAGTTTATTGCAGGATTAGATCATCGTTTTCCGAGGGGAATAATTAACACCACGAATGGGTAGTTCCATACACTACCTGCTGTTTAAGGGGGAATGTTTGTGTATATCATGAATTATTTTGCTTAATGCATTGTAGATTTATAGAAGTTGACATGCCAAGGATGATGATGCCCTAGGTGCAATGAAGTCATTTATTGGCTATGTTTAGTTCTTTTTCCATAGTGAGCATAATATTACTACTTACGCTAATTTATCACGGACTTGTTTAGCCCATGTATGTGGTTATGAAACGATCCTAGACTAGTACTGCCTTGCTGGTCTTCTATTTCTGAAAACAGAAGTTCATGGGTTCGACTTCTAGAAGTCTGATTATTATAAATTAATATAAGGAAAGTAGTGTCGTTTAAACATCGTAAAAATAACTTTAAGGAATGAAAGTATGCTTCATTTCTTTCCTTTTTCTTCTCTCTTTTTTTTTTTTTTTGACAAGAAGCTTCATTTCATTTTGAATGGTCAAAGTAATAAGTTTGGTAAACCGGACACTTCTGCAGACAACACCGCGTGCTACTGCTATGTGCAAGTAGTATTGACCGGAGCACGCTTAGGTTGGCATTTGGCCAGGAATCCGAAGCACTAAATTTCAATATCTGAATTGACATGTGCGGATAGACTGTATTAGTCATTTGATTACTGTTATTAGGTTTATTATTCTTTTGACTTTAAGACATTGTTCTAAAAATCCTGTTTTTACTGATTAATCCCCTATTAATCCTTTAAGAGGTAAGTGATCAATTCAATTTTTCAAATCCGATTAATGGGTATGGATTATTTTTAATCTGTTCATTATAAATAAATTATTAAATATTAAATAGTGATGAGATATATAATATATTAAAATTATAGTAATCTATAAATAACTAATAAAATAAGGATATTATATTAAACTTAATTAAAATATTAAAACACAACCGATTTTTCATTGAATTAATACTCTCGACTTGCCAATTGAATTAGTTCCGGTTACCCATTTTTACAATTGCTTGAAGGTGTTTGTTTGTGGTCTGTTTAAGGAGTATAAATCAGAAATTCTGCCTCCTCGAAATTGTAATTCTAGTATATAAGAAATTAAAATAACTGAGCTAACATGTTTGTTGGGTTATTTTACGTCATCTAAAAGCTAAAAGATCTTTGGATGTAGCTAACGCTGCTGCTAGACTCCTCAAACAAGCTGAATCCATTTTCATAACCCATTTTCACAAATAACGACATGAATGCTTTTCGTTTGATATGCCTAATTGCTCTTAAAAATAGTGAAACAACTTTATACATTCTTTTCATAACCCATTTTCACAAGAACATTTTAAAGTCATGAATTTGCTTAGGATTTAGGAAAGAGGGATAACAAAATTGTCATGGAGCTACTACCTGGCAAGTTTGAAAACAATTAGTCACCACTTTAGATTGAATAATAATTTAATCACTTTTGCGAAAAAATTTATTCAGTTCGTTTTAGTCTAATTGAAACAGAAACTAAAAATATTCATTCATATTTTAAGAACTAAAAATATATTACAGTCTGAATAAAATTCAGAATTCTATTCCTCCGGCATAGATGCTCAAGGGAATCCAGCAAACAACTTCTAAAACGGATAATTAATCAGCAAACTATAAAGATTAAGTAAAGTAGAAAAGCTCAATATCAGTACTACTTTTTTTTGGCTTCCAAAACA
>PHNY01240209.1:1506-11624 GCA_003724115.2 Anethum foeniculum
AATGACAAGATTTCCTTATTCTATATAAAAAAAATCTCAGAAATATTATAAATATTCAAGCCTCTCAATTAATTAGATAATAGTTACATATTTTAAATATAAAATTATAAATATTAAAAGTAATTCGGTCGTACCGAATTTTAAAAAAAATAAGTATAGTAATAAAATAATAATAATAATAAAATGAAATTAAAATATTATTCAATCAAATCTAATACAACAATAAATTGTTTTTATTCTCATGCGTAACTACTAACATTTTTTTTACGATCATTACATTCTTCCCTCCTTAAAGGATTCCGTCCTCGGAATCGGCGCTCATCATTAAATAGAAAAGGGTATTTATTATGCATTTCGCTTTCTAGCTCCTAACTACCTTCTTCAATCTTGTACCTTCTAATTTACTACATTCACATATAAACATACTCATAATTCAAATTATACTATATCTCTAACGGTTGACAGTCATGAACACATTAGAGTAATAACTTCTAACGCTAACATACGATATACGTCATCAACACATCAAAGTTCTCGAGGTAAAACCAACTTATAGGAAACTATTACTAATTGGTTTCTCTAAAGTCTCAAATGGTCATGCATATCTTGGACCAAATTTTTTCTTTTCTTTCCAAGTCCTGTTATTACATATCCAGAGTGATACTTTTGATAACTGTTTGTTACCAAAATTATACTTATCATCCTTTCTTTTTGTCTCTGCGTACATTCTTTATCCATCTCTAGTTGTCGCTAGCCCCCTTTTTTTTCAATAATCTCAATAGGTTGTGTTACTCCTTGTACCATGTCGATTCTAAGTAATTTTCGCTAACCTATTTTATCTCAATACATTGAAGACCTTCGTCCATACAACATTTCCTACAGGACATGCTAATATTTGAATGACATCTATTATCATAGAAAATCTCAAACAATCGCATAGAATCGTCTTAACTTCATTTAAAATCTAATGTTTAAGCTCGTACGTCTCCTTAGTATAAGTCGTTCTTTTACTTAATCGGTCAATTCGTGGATTATATTTTTATTTAATCCTGTTCCAAAATGTTCTTGAGATCTTGTCTAAAAATTTAATGTAAATCGAGTCTTTGTCCGAAACTATTCACCGGTACTCCATTTCCAACCATCACTTCTTTCAAATAAAAGTTCACCAGTTCTCAATCGAATACTCCTTATTGATTTAAAGAAAATATATAATGCCTTGGTGAGTTTGTCCTTAATACTCATATCTCATCATATGATTCGCTTCAGTCCACGATAATCCATTTATAAAATCTATATTCATATGCTCTTATTTCCACTCAGAATCTTTAATTGTTGCAATAATCTAGTGTTACCTTTCATTCGTTGACATGTTAAATAATTAGCTATTCACTTCATAATTTCTCTTAATATCTTAATACATGCTTGCGCTTCCAAATTGAATATCTCAAGTTCTGTGTTCCACTCAAAATTTCTTCATCTAATCTCGTAATGTCCATCATCTAGAATCTATATGAAGTTTTTTTTTTAATTCCTCTATCATCCTTCTCACTCAAGAACTCTTTTCATGTCACTTCATCCTTCTTTCTCCCATTATTTTTCTTAGTATCTTCTTATTTCCCAAGTTATTTACGCTGTAAAACAATTTCAAATCCTTTTTCATCATTCTTTTTTTTTTAAATCGAATCTTGACTTCAGTTAATAAATTCATAATTCTCTAATAAATTTGGTCGAAGAAACTAACATCTTAAACCTCTCCTTATGGTTCAGAGTAATGAAATGATATTTCTGCATTCTATTTTGTCTTTCATGATAATCTCAACCTTCTCACCATAAAATCAATTTCTCTAAATCACAAATCCAAACTCCTTTGTAACTAACTTAATATCATTAGTTGGATATCTCAATCATGCTCTTTTAGTGGTCTCGAAATATAAACAACTCATTTCCCATGTTGCATCGATACACATCCTAGTCCGTTATGTAGTTCATTACTAGTTATCATAAGACTTTATGTATCCTCGAGTAGTTTAATCAAAAAAAAATTCTAATATAAAACTCTTCTTTAATTCTTCACAACTCTTTTAACTTGTAATCATCAATTCCAACTTCTCACTTTATCTTGTTATTTTTGTTAGTGGCATTTAATCCTAAAAGCAAATCTTTCACAATCATTTTTTGTAATATCTTGGTAGTCTAAGAAACATCATCATCTTATCTCTTTCCAAATATGGCACTCTTTCAATCTTATCAAGAGTTACTGAGACTCCTTCACCGCAACCCATATGTCCTAAAAGTTGAGCTTTCTCAATCGAACCACACATCTTAAAGGTTTTGCTTACCGCCCTTAATTGCGTAGTAGTTCAAATGTTGTACTTTTAGACTTGGAGTGTTTCTCTTAAGTACCAAGTCCACGATTATATTAGTAGGCCATCACATATCTTAATCACAACTTATCCATCTATTTCTCCTTAACTCAATTTAGCAAATCCAAGAAAATATTTGACACATAGGTTGACTAAATAAGTAACCGCTAAGTATTTGTAATGTCCATATATAACCTACAAGGCCTCCCGTGAAACATCTTATGTTAATCGGAGATATCTTTGTCTCTAGTGAATTGTCGAAAAAAATGGTTGTCTCCTGCTTAAGTTGTCATTCTTAGGTAAAAGATATCTATTCTCAACTATCCTTTTATTACATGCCAATAATCCTTACATAGGTGTATAGTCTTATCTTTCTTCTTTAAGCACAATTCATAGGCGGTTCATTGGGACATATTGAATCTCTCACACTCTTATCGAGTAACTCTTGTAGCCGCACAACTAGTCATTTCATTTTTATTGAAGTAATTAAATATGATGCACAAAATAAAATTATAGTGCTCGTTAACTTTCCTTTAACAACTCTACCCTTTCTAACAGGTGACACTCCTGGTAATTCCTTAGGAAACATTTTTTTTTCATTATTAAAGTGAAATCTCTTAACTTTCTAAATCCATCTCTTGGACCAACTAGGCTTACTATCCTTAATGTATGGATCTTTTGTTTTTTTTTTTGGCTTGAATTACTGGTAAAACTTCTTTGCTTATTTCTTGTTACAACTTATTACTTTATTATCCTCTGGCATTAATAGTCCAAAAATCCAACAATCATATATCTACACATTCAATATATATTATATATTAGTAATCAAACCATTTCCAATCCATGTCTACCTCTTCTATCTTAAAAGGAATAAGATAAAGTCAAATTTGTTAACCTTAAGTTTTCATATGATAATTTGGACATATCTTATCAACATGTATTATCTCTTGATTATCTAAACTTTTTCACTATATGCTCTTTGGAGTACAAACATTCAATATCCAACTTACTTATGGGAACCATTGACATAAAAGATCTAGAAGTTCCTAATTCAATCATTGTGCATGCCTTCGCAAGGTTAAAAGAACTTTACTTACGATGACCTTATCATCCTCGATAGCATATCTTACAATCATATTTAAAATGCGTGCACTTATCTTGTCTCCTGGAAATAGAATGAATCTTTTAACTGGGTTTCTTTTGAGGGTTATTGATATTCTCATGTCTTCCTCATTTAAAGCAAGTGATCCCTTCTCTATGTTGGTTGGATGACATATATTACTATGGTTTTAATAATTACCATTGGTATGATTATTTGATGTTGGTTGGTTTCAGGTACTCACCTCACAGTATAGCTGAAGTGGTTAATATTGAATCCGATGAGCTTCCTATGGGTGGCTAGACTTTAGGTTCTTTTTTTTTTTAAACATTAGAGGTAATCCTTTGTCCACATTTGAAGTATTTACTTAACCTTTGAGATATATATCTTGGGTGTTTCCTTCTACATATCTCATTATCCATCAAGGGGTCTTCTCTGACTTAGTTAAACTACTAGTATGGTTCGGTCCTCCTCAAAGTCTCCTTTCCCTTGAGTCAAGCGGCTTCTTTCTCATAGTTCGAATTTTATATCTTTTTACTAATTAGGCTTGAAATATAATTCTTTCCCAATTACCTCTATTATAGTTCTCTAAACCAATTAGTATCTTCTAAAATAGCGAGTTTAAATCTACGGTTTTAATCCTTGTAAAGTACTTAGCTCCATATAGGTGGTTATTAGCATGCTAAAGCATTTCTAGAGAGTTCAATACTCTTGACTTTGAATACTAAAATTATCGCCACTTGTCTTCAAATACTACAACTATCATTCCCTTTTCTACTTTAGTTCTAAGAAAATCAATCCTCAAATGATTTCTTTGAATACTAAAATATTAACTGGTAAACAAATCTTTCAATCTAGCTCAAGCTATCTATATCATACCTTCGATAGTTCTCATTTATGCTCCATTCTTCAGCATAGTTGTATTCTTATCTTAATCACAAATAATCACATAACTTTCTTCATTCCTGTTCTTATTTCCTCGGTATAGCTGATCCTTTACACTCTATAAACTTTTACTACTTAGTAGGGATGAAGTAGATCGTGTTTCTTAAGTATAAGATAAACTTATTCTCAAAAGATTTTTCATGTCTAAAGTAAATCATGAGACAAACTCATGAAATCACCCTCGATTTGGTTTTGGTTTAGGATCTTGGTTCTGGTTTTCTGATCCATAAAGTCTTCACTTTGGTCTCCTTCAGATTTATCTTGAGTGATTATTCAAATATTTCACTTCGTTGATATCTCTTTAAACAGTTGTAACAAGAGTCTGGGTTATAAGGATCAAATAGGTTAGGGTGGAGATAATTAAGTGAATCAATTGTCATATTCAAGGTTATAAAATCTTTAAATATGGTAAATCATAAAGAAGTATCGTAACAAGATTATACATAAGGTACAAGTAGTTGTCGGGATAGGTATAAGCTATGACAATTCCTCAACAGGTTCGATAGATATATCTCTATATGTCTTTTATATTCGTACTGTCTAATCTTTAATTCCAATAATAAAACCTTAACATTTTATTTTCATCTTAACACTGATAGCATGTAGACATTTACCAAACGAATAGGTAATAACATCCATAACACGGCTAATCTTCTGAATAGGTTGGGAAAAGTTGGTTTAATCTTATTTGCATAATCTTTTTCTTATGAACTCCAAAAGGTGTAAAATACGATTAAATATCTTAAACATCAAATCTTAAATCCTTTAGCTGAAAGAAAGATCAATGATATATATTATCATTTCTCAATGTGAAACAATCAATTTTCCACTAATCAGCAATACATCTTATATGCATCCAGCTTCACATATTTCTTTGAAAGAACTCACTGCAATGGTTCCCCTATTTACCAAATAGGATTCTTAGAAACTCAGTACTAACTATGGAATACTATGAATGCGCTATGAAGATACTAATGACAAACTAGTGTGATGGTATATCCTTGATTAACGATCCTTGCGCAAACTTGATTTCTTGGACTTTCCATTCGATAGGGGAAGTTTCATCTCTCCATAATTTATCACTTCAATATGCTATTTTTAAATACTATTCTTTATAGGAATAAGATTAAATCCGAATAATGGTATGGGTAAGATCACTTGTTAATCAGGATCTTTTGTGAAGAGGGTTATACTGAGAGATCAATATGATCAGTGAACATCTGATACGTTATCATTAGGACAATCGTCAAAGTACACAAGGTGGCCAGCCTTTAGTACTCTAATGACACATAACAGACCAATCGGTGGCGTCCCACCAGACTTCTGTCTCACAGACAAATAATCTTTATACCCTATATAAATAGGGTTGTTCATCTCAGTTATTATAAGGGATATCAAAGGCTAATGAGGGATACCACAAGGGTTCATACTTCAAGTAAGTTAATCCTCTGATCAATAGGGTAACTTTTCAAAGAGAAAAGAAAAGGTCTATGTAGTTTGGATGATAAGAATCGTCAAAATAGTTGAAAAGGAGGTTGCTTACATAACAATTTCTAATGTAAAACTACAGATACGCTCGCAATCCTTTGCAACATGCAATGATGTTAAATCTCTAAAATGAGAAGTACAATTACAAGGATGTCATAGTGCATGCATCACGACCTTCATACGCAGACATCGCGTTCAAGAAATCCTTCAATAGTTTAGCCTTGATTGTGAAACACATAGTTAAAGCTCCATTTGTATCCTTCTCTGGTGCGCATACCTCATGCTGGTCTGACTCAATATCTGTTACCGATAACGTCTACCACGTAGAGAAAGCTCGATAGATTGCTTTCCAATCTTAATATTAATGAACACTAAATGGCCTTAGTCGGTAGACCTAGAATTTATCTTTCTATTACGAAAGATTCACGCTTAGTCTCTCATTATACCTCTTGAGAGACTTTATTACTTATAATATCTATATACTTATACGTACTCTAATAATCATATCTCTCCTGTCGCATTACATTCCTAGGGGTTCGTTTTCCTAAGAATATAACTACTGCTCTGATACCACCTCTGTAGCACCCCCAAATCCGCCTTTTCGCAGACTGGGGCCGCCATACCTTACAATGTACAAATACCTGTATTATCTTTACAACAATGAATAGAATACAAAGTCTTCACAATAACTTGTCACGTCCCACTCCACAGATCCAAGGAACTCTGATCTCGATCTTTTCCACGTCGCTAAGAACCTTCTTAGACGCCATATTGTCTACTCGTATACGCACAACAATATAGTCCAAATGATAGCACTAGTCGGACTCTGAGGCATATATTTAACAACAAGAATCTACATACTGCCGTGTGGTTATGTGCCTTTACTTTTATCTAAATCCTCATACTTATCACTTTCTGTATTTAACTGTTAAAAACATTTATAAAGCAAGAGTGAGCATCAATATGCTCATCAAATTCACTATTTAACCAATCCTCAAAACACAAATTAACAAGATAACAAATGAAACTTTTTAATATTAAAAAGATGAACTGATAACACAAATAATGATCTCCATTCTGAGAACATAAGCAAACACAAACACAATTTTAAACAACTGGACACAAGAGTATACTGGTCATCCACCTTTCGATACCCCATGGCTCGATCAACTACCATGTCACAAGTATCGACTCCTGCAGGACTCACGGGTAGCATGATCAGTGCCTTCAGGCAAGTCCCACTTTACATTTCCAATTTTGCTAGCAATTAATCATAAATGGGTTATCACACAACCCTGGCTCCCGTAGAGCCAAATGTCACATTACATTATCCGTCAAAACGGATAAAACACATTTTCACAAACCATGGTTGACCATCATGGACCAGATTAAATATGGTCAACGTTTACGGACCATACTAACCATGGTCAACGTTCCCGGATCATATTAATCATGGTCAACGTTTCTGGACCATGTTGACCAGTTTAGAGTATGAATCCCCGAGTAGTTCCTAAATGAACAGTACTAGACATAAGAAATTTATTTGCCAAGTCTAGCACACAGTTAGCACTTCTCAAATAAATTACATTAACCCGAACAATGGGTTAATTCAGATAACAAGAAAATAATTTTAGACGACACGAACAATGCATCGCCTAGAAAGAAAAGGAAAGTAACCATCTCGAACGAAGAGAATGGTCGAGTTCAATAAAAATTATCTGGTTATCTCGAAGCAAAAGAAATAACCAAACAAAACAATTCACGATCCGAGTAGTTCCGAGTTTCACGATTTTTTTTTTAGTAAGGGCCAATCACTACGAATAAATCAAATCAATCTATTTCCTCGAAATATCTTACTGATCCGAACAATGAATCAGTCCTGGAAGTTAATAAATGTAGTTATATCTGAACAACAGATATAACTGATAAGAAATGAATGTGGTTGACCCGAAATAGGAAGTCAAGCCTTAACTGAAAAATATAAAGGAGTCGTCTCGAACAATGAGTACGACTGAAGTTCCAAGAAATAGGATATATGTTCAAAAGAAATTTTTGGAATATAAATATCTTTCCAAAAACGGTAAATGCTTTTAAAAACTCAGAAAATAAATAATTTTAAAAATAAATATTTCTTGAAAGAAAATACTAATAGAAATATTCACAATAAAACATCCTTCAGAGGAGAATTGGAAATAGTAAACTTGCCTCAATCCGACTTTATGCTACGTAATGCAAATACTCTTACATGCCTTAGCTACAATAATCTCTTCCCTTTTGATGGTTCTATAACCAACATATAACAATAATTCAATGATATAAACTCAATAGAATCCAATCCATTTAATTACGACATGCTAATTAGCAATATTTAATAAAATTATCAATATTTAAATATCTAGTTTAATTATAACTCTAAAATTTGTGGGGTATTACATCCTTAAAGTAATTTTAAAAACTAAGTCTTTTTCTCACGATCGTAAACATATATTATACGTAAAAATCCGAGTTTGAGAAGTGTTTTAACTAATTGCTTTCTTAAAAATATTAATTAAATAATCAGATTTCTAAAATAATTCTATACAACGATCTCTATTATCCTTTAACTCAAATAAAAATCACCCATAAATCTCTAATAAATTTCTAAGCCAAGAAAAAATTATTTCCTTGAATTTTACGCACTCCAACCATTTTCAATAATTCCTCGAATTCTCTCTTTTTAGGCTTTTTACAAATTTAATATTTATTTCATCTGATTAATATTTTAATTCTTGATCATCACAAAAATTGATATATTTCCTTCTTGATTTATTAGCCAAATCCCCAAATTTTCTTCCATTCTCATATTCTAATATAATTAATCCTAATTTTCAAACTCCTAAAAATAATTTAATAAATCTTTGCATATTATTTAAAGATGATAATTCATTATTACATTTCACCTTCTAAAAACTTTTTTCTAAAAATTATCACATGATTACTGGTAAAACCCTCAAATTGTATAAAATTATTCTTTTCAAAATCTAACTTATCACTATTTTATAAAATAATTCAAAATGCCCTTTTTTATTCTTTTTACTAATTTTTAAAACTATCATCTCCAAGTTCAATTAATTATCTAATAAACAAATCAAATATCTTCTCATTTTAACAATTTATCCTCACATTTTCAAGTTCAAATTCATCACCATTTTATAAATATAAAATCTCAAAGTTCAATTTAAAATAATAAAATAGTAAAATAAGTAATATTACTGATGTAACATACACTCACCCACCGGCCACCACACCATCACCATCCTCCGTTCACCTCTCTATTCTCCTTCCTCCATTCACCTCACTCTCTCTCTCTTGCCAGCTACAACAACACCACCATCGCCACATACACACGCACACACACAAACACATACACACACCTGTCCCTGCCCAACATCACACACACGCACTTAATCTCTCCCTCCCCCTTAGTCCGCTGGCTGCCCATCAACAGCAACAGCGACATCACCTCCACCACCACAACGGTGGTAGTCTGCTTCTTCTCCGACACCAACACACACAAACACACAGCACACACACATCACATCCACACACGCTGCACAGCCCACTCACATACACACCATCAATACACACAAACTCAATCTCTCTTTCTCCTTCTCGGCAAAACAACCCCTTCCCACCCCCGAAACTTCACTATGACAAACAACAACAATCCCATTAACAATATACAAAGCTATGTCCATTATTAATCCATCATTTACCAAATAAAAGTAAAGCCCCGAATCAGTTCATTTCCAAAAGCAATACACAAATCTCTGTTTTATTTTTAATTCCTTAATTACCAAAAATAAAAACTCTACAACCTCATTATTCATAAATCCTTAAATGAAATCATAATTATTAATTAACATACACATAAATTTCACACACGTAATTACATAAAAATACTACTGCAAAGATTAATAACTATAAAATAGTGGGGAATTTGTTTCATACCATTGTTAAAGTCTTTGATCTTCATTAACCAAAATTCCCAATTCTCTTCCTCTCTTGTTAGTGCAAAAGAAGGATCAAGGAACTACTTGAAAACTTCAATCTAAAATTAATCTTTATATTTTCTTAATAAAAAGAAATGTGTAGGAACTTCTAGAGTTTTCTAACAAAAAAATCTCATATAAATATCTAGTCTTTTGAAAATATCTTACACTGATATCTTAGTTCTAGAAAAA
>PHNY01240225.1:0-13944 GCA_003724115.2 Anethum foeniculum
ATAAGGGGAGTAAGGGGTCAGTTATACGACCACGGTTGGATATAAAGTGAAAAATAGCCAACTCATCATACAAGTCTAAAAATTCAATTTACTGTTCAGATTAGAAAGAGGAGAAAATACTCATGTTATATAACATAACATCACTTATTGTATTATATAGCGTGAGTAAACTTTTTCTTTTTTCAAGTTTACCCTCCGAATTCCACAATATATTATATAATGTGAGTCTACCTGAATGGATTTTTCTTACTATTATGGGGCGTGGTTCGTTATTTTTAATATTTTATATCTAAATTAATATTTGAACCAAAATTGATAAAATACTCACGTTATATCACATAACGTTAGTATTTAGGCTAAAACAACTAATTGAAATGAAATAATTTTTTTCTCTGTAATCATGTTATAAATATAATGTCATATATGCGTTAAAAAAATTAAGTAGAAATGAAATTATTTTTTTTTGCTTTATGTTATATCATTTAACGTGAGTATTTAGGCTAAAAAATTAGGTAAAAATGAAGAAATTTTATATGCACTCGTGTTCTATCATATAACGTGAGTATTTGGGATAAAAAAAATACTAAGAAGATATAAAACAATTTTTTATATCATCAACATCATAATGAACATCAACTTCAATATCATCATCAACATCATCATTAACATTAACATTAAAATCATCTTCATCACTATGTACTATTTCGAGACAAAATGAGTATATGTTAACATCTTCTTCTTCTATATATATCGTAATATGTGTTAATTAGGTTTTTTTTGAGATATCTAACTTTCACCTCAAAATAAAAAGCACAAAGAACAAGGGATAAAACAAAATCAATCAAAAATTTGGATCTTCACCTTGAAATCGACCCAATATGATATTTGCTTTCAAATTTTAGAAAGAACAAACAAAGTTTGATGGTATGTGTTTACTCTAATGATGATATGTGTTCAAATTACTTCAAAATTATGTTTTTATAAATAAGGGTAGAATTGAGCTTAAATAGTTGTAGTTCCGGTCTGCGTCATATGATACAACGTGAGTTAAAATGGTAAAATGGAAAAGAAATAATAGTCACGCTATATTATATAATGTGTCATAGTGTATTATATTAATGTGAGTACTGTTCATCCTCCCCGTTCATTTTAATAATCATTGATAGAAGATGGGTTGACTGACATTCAAATCTGTCAAACTGTGGCTGGGGACCGATACCCAATATAATATAATTTACTTTTAGGAATGAAAACTACATTTTATTACACATACATACATACACACATACACACACATATATATATATATATAATACTTTCTATTTCTAAAAATAAATATATATTCCGAAAAGTAATTGGAGTTATATTTCAAACTATTATTAGACTTCTAGTAGTACAAATATTTGAAATTCTTTTGTCGACCTCTTTTGCCATTACATGTATACTTTTCCATAATTTACATGAACAAGCCAATGAAAATAAACTTGATAAACTTTACATTTGATGGATATGAATCGCAGTAAACAAGATAGTATAATTATATTCGTTATAAAAAATTACAAATATATAACAAGCTCCAGAAAACAAAACTACAACTAAATTTTTTGTCAATTCTGTAAAAATATAATATTTATACAAATAATAAACAATAATTAATGAGAATTTTAAAAGTTATTAGTTTCATTTAAAAGTTTTACAAGATGGATATTATTATTTTATTATAAATAACTAACCAAGTGGCCCAAACACCGACCAACCAATCAAAAGTATTATTATTTAGATTTGAAATATGTTTATGTATAATGCATGACTATTTTGCACAAAATATAAATTTTTTTTTTAAAAATTGTATTAAAAGGCCATGTTCGTTCTGTGCATTGTGCCTATAAATTATAGTCCGGCCCATTCAATTTCATATCTTATCTTATTATTTTATAAATACATTAGTGTGTAATCATTTTACCATATTTCTTCATCCGCCGCTTCTTGTCTCCCTCTCTCCCTATCTGTAAAATCTCTGCCCTTTCACTATCTAAACAAAATAAAAATACCTTAGTTATTGTTTTATTTTTTGATTATTGCCCAATTTGCTCACTGAACTTACCAATTTTGGGTGCGAAATTCTTATTATCCCGATCTACATCGACTCGGTAAGATATCCTTTAAATCGATTTGTAAAATATTGCACATGTATATATGCAGATCGTTGAATTCATGTTCTGTTCTAATGAATTTTGCTCAATCACAAAAAAATTATTGTAACTTTTTGAATTGGAAATAGTTTCGATTCAAACACACACACACACACACACACTTAGAAACTCTTCGTACTCATATTTTATTATGAAAGTCATATATCATACTTTTTGTTCAATTAAATAATTTATAAAAAATTTGTACATACAGTAAATGATGAAGAAAGTGCTCCAGAAAAGATCGTGTTTTCCTCCTCAATATCGCTGGTAATTTATTTTTATTATGAAATTTTTTTTGCATTATTTTATTATTTTATTTAATTATTCATGTCATATGTGTAGTAGATATTTATTTTCTAATTTAATAAAATTGACTCCTTTTTAAAAAAAAATATTATATATTTGATTAGCATGCCTCATTTTTCTGTATGCTGACAAAGTTAGATGAAACTGTATTTAAAGACCATGAATACAACTGTCATCTAACTTTGTCACCATATTGAAAAAGGAGGTATTCTATCTCCTTAATTTTGTCTTTATGTACACTAGTTTTTTTAAAATATATATTACTCTCTTTTCATTTGTTTAAAAGGTGAAATGGTATTAATGGCTTCTTTTAATAACATATCATATTGAAAAAGGAGGTACTCTATCCCCTTCAATATGATGCAGGTTCGGAAACTTAAATCTTTCTTTCTCGAGTAATTTTAACATATCATAGTGTCATGTCTAATATATGCACGTCATTCCATTTTTATATTTTGTGTGTGAATGTGAGAAAATACATTTTTGTACATACCAGCTTTATCCTGTTATCTGATTTGCTTTATTTACTTATCCATAATCTTATTTGTGTGTGCGTGCGTGTGTGTATATCCTTGACCTTGAGTTATCAATGTATGTATCATTTGATTCATGTAGTTCCTTTCGTATACTAGTGATCATCTTAATTTTCCTTATTTTTTTGACTACTTTATTCTTGCCATTCCTTTTCCTGCATATAAGGGTGGGTGCATGACAGATTAGGGTGTTTATACCAATTAAGAGAAGACGGCGAGTATCAGTACTGCGAAACACACTTCATGCATGACACAGCCAACCACTTTGCCAGAATAGAAGCTTTATTGTATGTATTAGTCCAATTGTTATGTACTTTCTTTCTGTTTATGTTCATATAGCACGTACTAAAAGTGGACTTGTTTATCTTATTCTTAAATGCTTCCAGGAACAACAATGTGTTGGAATTTTACAATCTGGTTGAAGAATCCCTTTTAATAATAGAAAGCGTTGCAACGTACTGTGATCATGAGCTTTGCATTTTAGCATTATCTTTGTAACTTAGAAGTAGATTTTGTACGTAGGAAAATTCTAAATAAATTGTAATCCAGATACATAAACACACACACACACACACACACACACACACACACACACACACACACACACACACATCTAGATGAAAGAGATATGGTCAAAAGGGCTAAAATTTGTGTCTCGATCAATAATAGCCTTACCTAGCAAAAGAAGCGTTTCAGTTTGGTTTCAAATTAAATGGCCCTCTTATTAGTTTAAAAATAAATCCCTAATATATATATGAGAAAAAAAATTTCATAACGAATGACATGTAGTCAAGTATCGAGACTTTTTATATTCAAATTATAAATATGAAACTGAAAAAATAGCACTTTACATACTAAATTATTAAAATATATTTAAGGGTAATATATAAATTGTGGGCTAAATCAAAAACAAGCAAACAGGCTAGTATCTACATCAACCACTTCTAATCAACATATGCAGGTTTGAACTAACCCAAAAGAAGGAACAAACCCCCAATTTAAGAACAACCTTAACCATCTCGTCATCTTCATCTTACTCTCCCAAACTAAGTTTGGAGTTTGGACCAATGAACATGCATACCTGGACATTGGATTTAATATTACTCCATATGTCCCATTCATTTCTTTGCACTATTCTTTTTTAGATGTTCTCTCCATTTTTTATAATTCAAAAATTTCTAAAAATAGTAAAATTTTATAATTCAAAAATTAACTACATCCACTGATTTCCTCCAATATACTCACTTTAAACATTAAATATTGATCGGTCCCACAATTTTACTTACTATTCTTCACTAATTTCCACTTTTTCTTAATTTCCGTGCCCAACCTCGGTGTAAAAAATTAGGTAGGACGAAGGAAATACCAAAACTTTTGTAAAAAGTTGGATGGGATGGAGGGAATACCGAAACTTAACTAAACATACCTAAACTTAAATTTGAAACTAAAATATCAAAAGCTTGCAAGTTAATTGGATCTCCCCATTCCCAATATGTTCACATCCTGCACAATATCTAAGCATGTTCATCGTCTTCATTATTGATTTCCAGCTCAGCTACATCCATCTCCCGCGCCTCAACATCCATGTATTCATCTTTCATGTATTTATCATCTGGAATCTCTTCAAACTCTTCTCCCACAGCACCTAGTCTCATGTCATGTTATTAAGTCCACGTTTGGCATTTCTTCATATAAGTAATAAGTAATTTATTTTTTTTTTAAAAATTCATAGTTAAATATTTTTTATTACAGGAATTTAAGAATAAATCATATTTCCAAACGTGCATTAAATATGAGATACCATATACGAGAGTGTACTAACTATTTAAGTCAAAATTAATACAATGCAAACATTGACAGATTGATCTTTTAAAAACTAAATATAAATATGTAAGACATGTTGGGTTCTGAGGCATAAAACACATCGGAAAACGTAAATTAAAATCGTAAAAATCAGAATTAATGAAACCCCAACGCAGGATCCATGCGTAAAATAGATATTTAATTCGTAGATCAGATTGTTTACCTTAAGAAACTTTAACAGTTCATTAATGGAAGAACAACGGAGATCCAAAGCTTATTCAATCACCACGCATCCCGCTCTCGCGATCTACGCTCTATTGGTATCCACACGAATGCTTGAAATCAGGGATCGGATGTGTACTAGCACAAAATCGTTTCTTCTTCCTCTCTCCCTCTTCTCTCTTGGTGGCTAGGGTTTTTAATAAAGTCTTAACCTTAAAATCAGTCACAAGAGATATTATATAGAGAGTAGAAAAATGAATTATAACTCTTAATTCATTAGGAGTTATTATTAATTTAAAATTCCTGTTTGTATTATAATTAAGTCTCACTTAATTATTTAACAAATAAATTTTAGAATTATTATTAGTAAATTCGAATATCATTATTTATCAAATTAATTAAGTCATACTTAATTAATATTACAAATAATTCGAATTACTTTAATTTAATTTAAATCGGAATTTAAATTAAATAATCCTTCAAGCATTCTTTGTGCGAACCTATAGGTTATTATTACGTTGGCAATTATTTTAATATCTCATATTAAAATTATAAACAAAGAGCGGCATCTATATGTAAATTAGAAATGCAACAAGGTTCGTATCCTTCGTATGATTCAAAATCAAAGTTATCCAAGTATCCATCCATATGTAACTTAGAAATGCGTTTCTCATTAATATAGCTTAAACGACAGTGCCAAAGGTAATGTTTGATTTGAGTCATTTTAGAACATGTAAATTGTAAAGTAATTGTGCAATATTTATAAGCCTTGTCACTGAAATACAATAAACAACTATTGTTTATTAATTAAAGTGAAAAATCTTTCTTTTCATGACAAGAAATTGATATAATGTCTCTGCTAAACACAGGCATGTAAAAACAATTTATCAAGTTCTTAAATTAGCCTTTTGGGCAAAGTTAGGTACCGAGTTCCTCCAACTAGAGCAACAACTTTTGCTCCAATTCTAACCCAAAACCTGAAACTCGACCCTTGCCGGTCTTCTTCTTTAGATCTTCCAAATAAGCTTGACAATTTAACTTCTAAATGTTTGGTTATTTCCATAGAAGCGGCAATCATTTTCTTTAGCAACACTTTCATTAGGCTTCAAAAGCCCTTTAGGGATTGGACTTTGGTTTGGCACAGAATAAGATCATATCTTCACCTTGCCTGTCCATTTTCCTTTCCCATTTACATTTCGTACACCATCAATGTGGACGTAGTTCATGCCTTTACCATGTTATTTTCAGCAGTTCACAACATGCTTAACAACTCAATGGGTGTTTAGTCTATCTCATTCTTTTGTTCGTAACAAATTGGGAATAGAAGTTGTTCAAATATTTGATTAATCAAATATTACTTGATAAAATCAATATGAGTCTCTAGACCAATCTTAAAACCCAAAATTATCAAGGTACTCAATAAACCTATCATCTTTAGAACATGTGGTCCAACCGAATCTCATTCTCCCAATCATACAAATTTATAGGGCCTTATTATTGCCAAAACTTTTTTGGACAAGCCTATCCCTCAAACAACCTTTGAAGGTGCTCAATTATATCACAGTCATCCATATGCTCATGTTGCTTCTATAAGCTCGGCACTCATAGTTGCAAGCATGAGACATGAAACATCAGTTGCATCATCAATTTGCTTCTGATAAGCATTTTTTTAGCACATGTTTCATTCTCAGCTAGAGGAAAAAGAGAGGGGTTTGAGTGACATCATTGTGCCTATGGATGATCCTCAAGTTCCTATGTCAGTCGCGGTCCCGCGAAAATTATTTCATGTCAGCTTGTCCCTCTCAAGGACTATTGAATAGAGAAGTTATTTGTGTTATTTATCATTTGATATCTACAATATTCAAAAATACATAAAATGAATTTGTCTACAGATAATTATTAAATTATGTTCTAGTGATTATACATATATATTCACGATACATACCTCCCACTATTTTTATCAAATTAATAGCCCTAACTAGCAATTCGGAAAAACAATATCTTCTATATTCTTTCGAGTGAGCCAAGATCCATATTTCACCATTCCTTAGGTCAGCTTTGGCTTTACTCCTAAAACATGATTATTTAGGTAGACAATATTTGTCAATTGTATCAACTATAAAACTCTTGGATAGTTTGGTGGAACAACACTTGTTCATATTTATCTAATAAATCTCGCCAAACTCTATGCCTCTAAGTTCACAATCCTATTGTGTTAACTTAGTTAAGTCAAACCCAATGGTCGTATTAGTATACCTCAACACACCTTCCCATGATAGATGAGAGTACTCCGCTTTGGCGAACCCACTCCGTATCGATCTAAGTGTTGATGCATTGGACACAGTGGAAGACATCTAAACAACTTAATATTAATTTTAGGGTTTTGTTATTTAAAACGATCATGATCCCATCATAAAGAGATTCCCAATTTTTCCTTGAATAAAATACTTCAAATCAATATTCGTCAATGGTTTGATTCCCAGGTAGTGGAAAAGTCACAACGGACTCACTTAATACCCACAACCTTACAAGTTCGATGAACTCGCTTTTCCCAAAATTGCACCATGTCGGAAATAAAGAAAATTCGTATTTTATTCCGTGTTTCATAAACACGAGAATCTCATAATCGTTTGTTTATTTTAAAATCTTGAATCATTACAGATTTTATCTTGCTTAGCAGGCATGACATGGGTGTCATATCTAATTCATACATTTTTAATCTAATTAAGCATGCATCTTGAAACTACTCTACACATACATTTATCATATGAGCATATATATGTAAAGTGCAGTAAAGTAAATATATTTGGTTATGGCTTAATCATATCTGATCTTAATTAAGCTAATGATTAAGATCTAGATCATGCTAGGGTTGTAAAATAAATACAAGCTAACTATTACATGTCTTCTTCCTTGAGTTGCCTCCCTGGATCACCATCATGGAACTGCCCTTCCTTGATCTTTAAGTCTTCTTGACTTCAAGTATATTACATAAAAAAAAAATCTAATCTAATTGAACTTACAAGAAAAACTCAAGTTACATTCGAGATTTAATTATTACAAGATTAAAACGACATGCAAGCCGTATTTAAAAAACCAAAGCCATTAACCTAAGGGTCATAAGCCATAACCATCCACCATGCTTAATTAACACTTAATAACATGGTAAAACACATAATCTGATCTTAACATATCATAGCATTCATGATCTAATCATAAAAATCAAATATGAGAAAAATCAGGAAATTCGAAATCAAATCTGATTATTAAATCGCCAATTACAGGCCCTAAACAACGTCAAACGCCTTACAGATGAGTCGATTCTCATAATAAGAACAAACATAAATCATGTATATATCAGTATTTATACAGATTATATAATCATTATATGCTTATACAACTCACATGAATATCAATATATTCAAAACATATACTTACATATATATAAACATCTTGTATCAACATCAAAATATCGTATATTACATACATGCTTATATATCATAAAACGAGTAAACACATAAATGAAGTAAACACTTTTCGCAAGTAGCTCCGATGTCATTGTTGGGTTTCGAGACATAAAACATAGCGGAAAACGTAAATTAAAATTGTAAAAAACAGAATTAACGGAATCCACATGCAGGATCCATGCGAAAAATAGATATTTAATTCGTGGATCAGATTGTTTACCTTAAGAAGCTTTAATAGTTCATTAATGGAAGAATAACAGAGATCTAAAGCTTATTCATTCACCACGCATCCTGCTCTCACGATCTACGCTCTACTAGTATCCACATGAATGCTTAAACTCAAGGATCGGATGTGTACTAGCACAAAATCGTTTCTTCTTCCTCTCTCCCTCTTCTCTCTTGGTGGCTAGGGTTTTTAATAAGTCTTAACCTTAAAAATCAGCCACAAGAGATATTATATAGACAGTAGAAAAACGAATTATAACTCTTAATTAGTTAGGATTTATTATTAATTCAAAATTCCTATTTTTATTATAATAAGTCTCGCTTAATTATTTACAAATAAATTTAAGAATTAATATTGGTAAATTCTAATATCATTATTTATCAAATTAATTAAGTCGTACTTAATTAATATTATAAATAATTCAAATTACTTTAATTTAATTTAAATCTGAATTTAAATTAAGTAATCCTTCAAGCATTCTATGTGCGACCCTATAGGTTATTATTACGTTGGCAATAATTTTAATATCTCATATTAAAATTATAAACAAGGAGCGGCATCTAGTAATACATCTTTGCTACCCAAGTAATCAATATACTTATATAAAGGAGAAGACGGAGGCGTTTATTGGCGCCTCTTAAATTGCTTCATTCTATTTTTTGAATTTTCTCAATTTTATAATTAAAAAATATTAAAATCTACAATTACCTTATATTCTCCTAAATTTTTGTCACTTTCTTCTTAAATTAACTTACTATTTTAATATACACTCGAAATTTCTATTTTAACATATTTATCTAAACTTTCTCTACTTTCTTTCAAAGAAGAATCTTAATAACCATATATACTCCTAAACTTTCTCCTTAACTCACATTAGCATCTTATAATTTTCCAAGAGTTTCTCTTCAAAAACCTATAATTACCTTATATTTTTCAAAATTTTCTCAACTTTTTTCTTAAATTAATTAATAAACATAGAAAATCTTGATTATCTCATATTCTCATAAACTTTCTTCAAAACTCAAATTACCATCTTATTATATTATCCTAAAATTTCTCTATCATATCAATAAACTTTCCTCTTAACTCAAGTTATCAAGTTACCATCTTATTAATCTCCTAAAATTTATTTATTATCTTAATAAATTTTCACTTTACTCAAATTATCATCTTATTATTCTGCTAAAATTTCTCTACCATATTATTATTTTTTCAAACTCTATTTTCATGTCAAATTTTAATTACCTCATTTTCTCCTAAATTTTCTACTTAACTCAAATTATCATCTTGTAATTTTAATAAAATTAAAAATCTTAATTACCTTTTATAAATATTCTAAATAATATTCTGATGTAAGTAGTTTGTCATATTATCTTACTATTCTCCATAAATAATACTAAATTTATCAAAAGGCAAGTCTTAGACTACAAAAATTTTAAAATTTTATTAAGGAAAGGCTTGACTAACAAGTTAGGTAATGTAAGAAATGAAGTAAATAATCTTATATATACATAAGTGTAAATCGTTTGGCTTAAAAAAAGAGCAAATTGTTAGCTAAGCTTTCATTAGCACTTGTGTTTCAAACTTTATTTTGCATGTTATGGTAGTTTGTCAAACTTCATTTTGCTTGTTATGATTAATTAATGATTTTTTTAATACTCCCATCGTCCCACCAGACGTGGAAGGTAAAGAAAAAGAAGAAAACTTGGATAAATTAGTGAAGCCTACTAAAATTAGTAAAGAGTACTACGCTATTTCAGAAAATGTTAACAATTGGTAGAACATCCCAAAATTGAAAGTGTTAATAATTTGTTGTAACATAGGGAGCATATCATTACAATTGTATAGTAAATTGTATAGATTAAATATCTAATCGAATTAAAAGAGTATGTAATTAATAAAAAATTCTTAATTATAATAAAACACTTTTTTTCATTAATTGTTCGAGCTCTTGAGTGGGGCTTTGAGTCGAATTAATATAATATACATGAATTTTTTACGAATAATAAATTTATAAATTTAATTGTGTATTAATATTAGGATTGTGCAGCTAATTTTTAATCGTCTAGTTGTAAAAATATTAGTAATTCTTTTATCTGCCTCTTTTACTGTTACATATATCACTTTTTAAAATTTACATGAACAATCAAATAAAAATAGCTTGATGACTTACATTTGATGGATAAGGATTTGTAACCAAGATAGTATAATTATTTTTGTTATACAAAATTATAAATATTTAACAAGCTCCAAAAACAAAACTATGGGTTAATTTTAATCAATTCTATAAAAAATATAATATTTATACTAATTGTAAATAATAATTTAACGAGAATTTCAAAAACAATTAGTTTCATTAAAAAATTTGTAAAATTGATATTATTATATTATAAAGGATTGACCCAATGACCCAAAGATCGACTACCAATAAAAAAAGTTTAATGCTTTGACTTCAATAATATATTATATTTAATGTATTAAAAGGTCATATATGTTCTTCGCATTGTGTCTTAGAGTCCGACCCGATTCATATCCTATCTTTTTTTGTTATATTATAAATATGATATTATGTAACTCATTTAGTATTTTTTCTTCATCCGCCGCTTCTCGTCTCCCTCTCTTCATCTCTCTATCTGTATAATCTTCGCCCTTTCTATGTTAATAAAATAAAAAGATCTTAACCATTGTGTTGTTTTCTGAGTATTACCCGATTTGCTCACCGATCTTACATATTTTGGACGTTTTGTTGTTTTCTGAGAATTACCCAATTTGCTCACTAATCTTACATATTTTGGATGCGAAACGCTTATCATCCCGATCTACATCGACTCAGTAAGATATCGTTTAAATCGATTTGTAGAATATTGCACATGTATATATGCAGATCCATGAATTCTTGTTTTGTTTCAATTAAATTTGATCTCAATTACAAAAAATTGTTGTTATTTTTTGAGTCTGGCAATTAAAGCCCGCACACACATTTATATACTCTTCAAACTAGTTTTTAATTACAAAAGTCATATATGTAATATTTTTGTTTCAACTAATTAATTCATTAAATGTTTATACATCCAGTAAATGATGAAGAAAGTGCTCCAGAGACGATCGAACTCTCCTTCCAAATATTTGCCGGTAATTTTTTTGTTATTAAGAATTTGCTCATTTTTTATTGTTTTATTAGATTATGCATGTCATAAATGTATTAGATGTTTATTTCTAATTTACTAAAACTAACTTCTTCTTTTTTTTATTAATTATTATAAATCTGTATTTATTTAAATATATTAATGTGTGTAAAATTGTGTTTTATTTCGTTAAAGGATTTATGCCACCCCTTTAAAATATATAAATAAGAAAGTAATTTTTCTTTATTTGCACAATAGTTTGTTTTTTTGTAATTAAAGGTATTAGTTCAAATAATTCATACAACTTTGAATGGCCTAATCTTTACAAGTTCCCTAGATTAGACCCTCAACTTCATCCTGGACATCAAAAGAGCACTATAGGCTTAAACTTAAAAACATAGGACATGAACAACCAAGTTGAACATTAATGAAGAATTAAACTAGACATGAACTTGAACTTAACAAGACTTAAAACTAATAAACTTAAACATAATTAAACTTTAATTAAACAAAAACAAAAGAGTCATTGCAACTCGACCATCCTTGCAGTCCTCTCAATCGACCTTCTTCGATTCATCCTTTTAGCCACTTTGCTGGCCCATCCCAGCAGTCACCAAGTTGACGTCATCTCTACCAGCATCCTCTTCATTGCATTAGAGATTTCCACAACTCCTTCGTCCACCCACTCCTCTTCTTCCTGCTCCATCATCATGTAATCATAATCATCTTCAGACATAGCTTCAAAATCATGAACACTTGTTTCAAGACCCATGTCATACATTCACAACTCTTTCACCCTTTCAAAAAGCCTTCGAAAAATGACCAAATAGGTCATGTTCTGAGCCCAATCGTGAGCCAAATAACAAGCCAACCTATTCTGACTCTCTTCCACCACTTTCACATGTAAAGTCAGATTTTGGTATTTCTATGCTTTCAATGTTGAATCGGGTTAAATGGCATTTTGGTCATTCAACTGACTAGAGACTTGCAATTGGGTCTTCCAACTCAAACAACTTTCAGTCACATCATTGTACTCTTAAAATTTTTTATTCAGGTCACCCGCCGTTACATTCTGTTAAAAATTGGACAGAAATCTGACTAAGTTTGGTGAGTTGGCTTGACTAAATTCACCATGGCATGTACAGTCAGCTGAAGCTATACATTGTGGTCACTCAACCGACTACAAACTTGCAATCGGGTCATCAAACTCATGAATCTTTCATTCAGGTCACTGTTCATTACATTCGTCAAAAACGGAATAGAAAACGGACGAAGAACTCTCCTATAAAGAGGTCATTAAACCATGTGTATATTTGTTTTAAAGAGGTGTTTTAGGAGAGCCCTTGATGTTGTTGTAGTAGAGTTCTTCATCTGGTTTCTTTTTGGTTTTTAACGGATGTATTGGTCAGTGACCTGAATGAAAGATTCTTCATTTTGATGAGCAAATTACAATTTTCGAGCTAGTTGAGTGACCAAAGCGCCATTTCAGTTAACTGTACATGCCACAGTGAATTTATTCAAGTCAAGTCAAATTTTTAACGGAATATAACGGTTAGTGACCTAAATGAAAATTATTAAGAATACAATGATGTGGCTGGAAGTTTTTAGGATCCAAGAACCACCTCAAGGCTTCTCATTCCTTGAAAGCATCTGGATTGTCTGTCTCAAACTCGATAATATTCTCTTTCTCAAAGAACGAGCCCCTAAGTCCTGTCAATATCGACCATAATTCCAGAATCTTGGTGTGAGATTCCTTATTATTCCTGAATATATCGTACAAAGAACGAGCCCCTAAGTCCTGTCAATATCGACCATAATTCCAGAATCTTGGTGTGAGATTTCTTATTGTTCCTGAATATATCGTGACGATAGTACCCTTGGGATCACAAATGACTATGTAGGGATGGCAATCGGGTAGGATCGGGTCGGGTATGGCAGAATCCATATCCAAACCCGAACATTTTATCCATACCCAAACCCGACCCGAACCCGAAAAATACCCGAAAATGAATACCCGAACCCGATCCAACGGATTTTGGATCGGATTCGGGTATACCCGAAACCCGA
>PHNY01240225.1:14313-28477 GCA_003724115.2 Anethum foeniculum
ATATATATATATATTCTGGTTTTTTTCGGGTTTCGGGTTCGGATCGGGTTTCGGATCGGTATACCTAAAATCCAAATCAAAGTCCAAAAATTTTCGGGTTTAAAAATTAAATCCATATCCAAATCCAAATCCAAAAAACCGGGTTCGGTAAATCCAATATTTCGAATTTGGGATCGGGTATCCGTCGGATCGGATTATTTTGTCATGCCTATGACTATGCCCGTGCTTGAATTGTTTACATTCGGTAGTTGATAATCCAAAGTGAATGCATGCAATTCATCTCGATAAAGCCTGTAGCAGAGAAAGTCCATGCCTTTTCCATCTTAAAAATGAGATAATTATGTATCATTTAACTAGTATATATATCATTTATTCATGAGCACAAATTCGGGAACTAGTTTGTGAAATTTTCATAAAACTGTATACAAACACAAACTCGTAAGCTATGTGATATTAGTATCAGGCCGAATTTGAACAGAGCTCTGATTTAATTAAAGTTTGAGCTGGAGTTCGGGTTCAATATTTCTTTTTTAGTAAAAGATAACCACTCTAGAATCTATTTTTTGTTAAGTCAAAAAATTCAATTCATTTGATAAACATGCTACCTTTCTTTCAAAAAATAATAACAATAATAAATTACATTTACCTATTACTAAAACCAAAGTATTCTTGGCAAACAAAGTTCGAAATATTTCCGGCAGTTTGGTATAGTAAATTAGAACTTTTAATTTTTTTTTTAAATAGATGAAGTAAAAATAAAAATTTTAAGATTCTAATATTAAAAAAAAAAGATTCTAATATTGTCAAAAATATATTAAAATCAAAATATTTACATTATGAATTCTAAAGTTCAAATAACAATTCAGCAAAAAAATACCAATACCACAGATTACTATATTGTACTTTATTTATCTAACTATATATTTATTACATATGTTAAAATTTTATTAAAGTTATAAATAATTATTAAAATATAAAAAAACATTAAAAACTAGTACAAAAAATCGCGTCATGTATATATCAAAGGATAGAATTTCGAAGATCAACTCGGGAAACTTCTAGTGTTAATCAGCATCTACCGCTAATTGAACTTGTATCTGATTGTACATGTGTTTCCCAGGTGACAAACAAAACAAAACTAATTTAGTGAAAGCAATGTTAACTTTATTTAGGTAATTCAGGAAATTTTAATTTGAGGTTACAACATTCTATTATTTTATCCCACAAACTCAATACATAAGTTGATAAATCACTGATATTGTAAATGACCTGATACAGTTGTCCAAATCACTTCATCCATTGGATTACATAATAGATAGTTGTAATAATTTTTCTACTTGAACACAGGAAACTCGTGCCGAGAGGACTCATCACATGAATGTGGTAAATAGAGGATTCAGTGTCCCTGCAATGATCAATATGTGGTGATGCCTCAGGGGAAACAGGGAATAAGCATCTATATATGATGAAATTGATGCCTTACCAGGAAGCATTCCATCTGCAGAAGAGGCGGATGAAGATGATGAGGCCGAGGAGAATGATGCAACGGGAGGACCCAGGTGAAGCTCTAAATCAACTTCTGCCTCAGACATCATCTGGCAGGAAGGAGGCGTGTTTTTAGATTGTGGATGGTTCCGAGGAATGTTTAGCTTTGCACGGGTTCCATGGAAGAGGAGGGCAGCCTCGTCGTATGCTGCTGCAGCTTCCACTGCAGTGTCAAACGTCCCCAGCCAGTGACGGCATCCTCGGGGTTGCTGTATCTCGGCTACCCACTTCCCCTACTTTCTTTGTCTAACACCTTTAAACTTACAACTAGCATTCTCGGGGTTCTCGGGGCCACCTTTTCCCTTCATCTGCCCCTTCTTTGAGCTTGCTTGAGCCTTTTCTGGCTTCCTCTCTTCTGAGGGTGATGGAAACGCCATCTGGTTGGACATCTCGAATACAGAGATTGAACTTAGAGATGTAAATTTGTAGGAAAGGCTGATGGAATGATGAGAATAATGAAGTTTATTCCCAATATTTATAGCAAAATAGTGATGCTACGTGTTGGTGTATCAGAGAAGAGAAGACACTTGGCAAGCGGCTTCTACGATCCAGTTACACATTTTACAAGTATACCTCAGCACAAACATTTGGCCAAGTACCTTGCTCGCCATGCATGCAGATGATGAGAAGGATTACTGTATATAGCTAGACAATTTTGAAAAGTAGAAGCAATTAAGATTGGACTCGTTGCATTGAATGTACTCTACTCTAATTGATAAGGATGAACTCCTGGAAGTACTAGGCACAATTTTTGAATTGAATAGCTTTTAATCAAGATACACATACTTCATTCTTTGCATATTACATATGTAGTGGTAAATTATAAAACTAATGCAGTAAATAAACATAGTTGCTCACCACAGATTGTGAATCATGTCAGCATGAATCAAATTATTAAAAAAAATTACTGAACTGCATATGTTAGTCATCCATATTGAGAGTTTTATATATAATGCAGATGGATTACACTCCACAGTAACCAAATAGTTGTTGTTCGACAAATAAGCTATTTTTGATGATTTACTATATGAGAAATGTGTAGGAATATCAACACTACATAAAGAGGATATGTATTACTTGACCATTTGCTCATATTTAATTTGGCAAAGTCTTGCTCACTATGTATGCAAATGCTGAGCATGGAGATGTGGTTTACTGAAAATAGCTACAAGACAACATATAGAAGTAACTGAAACGTAGATTGTGACACATTCTTGGACTGATTGCACTTGATGCCGATGCATTAGGAGATAGAAAGAACACAAATATTTTGCTTCTCTAGTTGATTTGGATATATGAACTCGTTGAAGTGCTAGCACAACATTTGAAACCAATAGTGATTTTAATTAATTACATGTGGCTAGCATGCACTTAAATGATGTTTTGCATATTACATACACAGAGGTAAATCGAATAATTGTTTCAGCAATTAAGCATACATGCTGAACACAAACTGTGAGCCATGTCAACATGCTTCAATTTATATAATAATTATTGAATTCCATATATTAATCAACCCTAGAAAAAGTCTTGGCCAAGTTTAACTGGCCATTACAAATGCTATTGCCTAATAATCATATAAATGCACAAATGCAATTTAGCAAAAAAAATGCACAAGGCAGATAAACAAACTGTAGTTATCTCTTCAACAGTTTCTAGTTTTTTACCATACCAGAAGTTTATTTAGATATATATATCGACACTTTCATCAAACTATTGTGCAATCCTTACCTCTTGGGTGATATATGGTCCCTTTTCCACAAGTAAAACATGACATATCATTCTTTCCGGACGTTTCCGCATAGGTTCATTTCGAATCTAACAAAAAAATAAACATAAATCAGCTGACTTCATTCGTGATAGCATCTATGTTACATATATCATACTGCATGACTTACATCTAAGTCATTCATCGGAAATACCAACATCTAAGTGTTGAGACTGTGACTGCTAGCGCTACAGAATTTCCAAATAATACTTGTTCCTACTTTGCAAAAAACAACAATACAAAACCATTTTATAATGTCAGTTCCCTTGCAACAAACGACATGATGAACCAAAATAAGGCCCAACCTGCATTAAATTTAATTAAGTCTCTGCCGCAAGAAGGTTCGAAATCTTTTAATGAATATAAAATTAGGAAATGGTGTCAAAAATGGTGATATTAAAGGTAGTTCTACTTTAAAGCCCGTACCTTATTTAGCCAAAAAAATCTTTTATCAGCTGCACAAATTATAGTTAAATTACAACTACATTAACCCAGACTAGTCATCCTTTAGAACATTATTTCTAAATTATTTTTGCTTTATCAAAGTGCCTAGCCCGGGCCTATGTACTAGTCCAGGCTAGTCATGCCTTAGAAAAATATTTCTAAATTGCTTTTCGCCTAGTCCAGGCCTGTATATCAACCTAGACTAGTCATGTCTTGGAAAAAAAAATCTACGTTGTTTTCGCTTTATCAAAGTGTCCAGCCCAGGCCTATGTACTAGTCCAGTTTATGATTGCCTGGCCCAGGTTCCCATTAATTTTTCTAAGTTGTTTTTAGCTTTAAGAATAATTGCTTAGCCCGGGTTCTTATTGCAACCCTGACCAGTTTTGCCTTAGAAATTTTTTTTTAAGTTATTTTTAGCTTTAAGGATAATTACCTGACCTGGGTTCTCATTGCAACCCTGGCCAGTTTATAATTGTCTTCCCAGGTTTCTATTGCAACCCTGTCCAGTTTATAATTGCCTGGCCCAGGTTCCCATTGCAACCCTGGCCAGTTTTGCCTTAGAAAAATTTTTCTAAGTTGTTTTTAGCTTTAAGGATAATTACCTGGCCCGGGTTCCCATTGCAACCCTGGCCAGTTTTTCCTTAGAAAAATTTTTCTAAGTTGTTTTTAGCTTTAAGGATGATTGCCTGGCCCAGGTTCTTATTGCAACCTTGACCAGTTTTGCCTTAAAAAAATTTTTATAAGTTGTTTTTAGCTTTAAGGATAATTGCTAGGCCCAGGTTCCCATTGCAACCCTGGCCAGGGTTACTGGTCAAAAGGGATGGAAAGTGTACCATTAATTAAATAGAATAGTTCAAGAAGAAATATATGTACAACAACCAGCAGGCTTTGAGGTAGGTAGACATGCACAAAGTTTACAAGCTCTTTAAGGCATTATATGGATTGAGCCAAGCACCGGAGAGATGGTATAGCCGAATTGACTCTTATCTGATCGAGCTTAGATATAGGAGCGAAAATGAAGCTAATTTGTATTTGAAGAAAAATAATGATGGTTTGCAGCTAGTGGTATGTCTTTACGTCGATGACATGGCAGTGACCGGAAGCAACATAGAATTGCTATATACTTTCAAAAGGGAAATGCAGGATGTGTTTGAGATGTCTGATCTTGGCACCATGAAGGCATGAACTACTTTCTTGGACTAAAAATAAAGCAATGCAACTCAGGTATTTTCATTTCTTAAAGAAAATATGTTGTTGATTTTCTCAAAAACTATAATTTAGAGTCATGCAAAACAGTAGCAACTTTGTTGGCTCGAAATGAGAAGATCTTAAAGCATGACAGTGAGAAGCTTGAGGATCCCTTTGCATACAGAGGCTTATTAGGCAGCCTGTTGTAATTAACATCAACTATACCTGATTTCATGTTTCCAACTAGTTTAATTTCACGGTTCATGAGTTCTCCAAGAATTGCAGAGGGGGTTGAGGTACATAAAAGGTACAACTGATCTTGGTGTACGGTACTTAAATTCAGGAGTTAAGTTGGACGGCTACCATGTTGACATAGAAGAAGTCGAGCTAAATGGTTACGCTGATAGTGACTGGGCTGGAAGTGTAGATGATATGAAGAGTACTTCAGGAGTTCAGGTTGTATTTACAATTAGATCTGGTGTTATATGCTGGAATGCGAGAAAAGCAAGAGGTGGTGGCACAATCTACTGCGGAAGCAGAATATATCTTCCCAGCAGCTGCTGTAAATCAAGCATATGGTTGAAGAAATTGCTTGCTAATTTAGGCCAGGAACAAAGCTCTCCGGTTGACCTTTATTGTGACAACAAGTCGGCTATTGCTATTGCTCAGAATCATGTACAACATGGCAGAACCAAACACATCGATGTAAAGTATCAATCACTCTATCGGGGAAGCAAAAAAAAATGATTCTTTTATTAAAATACATCAATGCTCAACTTATCTGCAACTAGCTGAAATTATGACTAAGGCGCTTCCGAAATCTAGACTTACCTTATAATGAAACTCGGCATGACCAAGGAAAATCTCAAGGAGGGGTTATAGATATTTATGTAATTTTGCCCTGAATAATTGAATCCCTCTAAGCTGATATTTGTTCCTAAATATAATAGTAGATCAGATATTTTTCCAGGTTTTTTTTTCGTAGAATTAGTTCAAATAAGGTCAGCTACTAGTTCCTTTTTTATAGGAGAGCCTGTTTAATGTAAGCCTATATGTATAAGCAGTCTCGGATCAGTAAAACTTGTGCATTTTCTTCTTCAGTTTCAAGTGTACTTCTGCTGTATGCTAACATCTTTAATATATATCTATACCACAGTATATATGATTTCGACTAACATATAACTTTGTTATACTACAATAAATTGCACAACAACTTGGTGAAATAAAAGATAGATAAAGTCTATTATCATATGTAACTTTAGCTGGGGCAGTCAACATAAATTAAGGCTGGGCTCTAGCCCTATTTGGGTATTGTCATTTAAACTTAATAGATGATGTCTATATTTTGAATATAGGCAGTGCTATGTTTCTACCACTACAACTAGTACTAATTTTCAATCCAAAATTTGATGGAAGAAATCATCCTACATTGTCAAAAGCTTATACAATGGCACTCAAATTTCATAAATTAATTAAATATATTAACCAGAAGGCCAAGCAGCCTAAGGAAAGCGGTGAAAGTTTGATGATTGGGATTTCAAAAATGCCATGGTTTGTTCATGGTTGTTTGACTCAATGGAAGTAGATACTTGCAACAGCTATATCTTTATAGATACAACCAAAGAAGTATGGAATTTCATCATCCGAACTTACTCCTCCAGAAACGTAGCCAAGCGTTTCAAAGTAACATGAAAGATACATGGTTGTTGGTTTAAGGAGATCAAACATTGGCTCAAAAATTTTCAGAACTTCCAAAATTATGG
This sequence comes from Anethum foeniculum, assembly GCA_003724115.2. Classification (NCBI taxonomy): domain Eukaryota; kingdom Viridiplantae; phylum Streptophyta; class Magnoliopsida; order Apiales; family Apiaceae; genus Anethum; species Anethum foeniculum. Next base: position 21,022 of record PHNY01240225.1, read on the forward strand.
CAACAATTAGGTCATTACACTATATATGAGTTTAAACATGCTGAAGAAAGAGAAAAATTTTAAAAATGATGATCGAAGAAAGGGTGATGAAATTTCTTGATGGATTGTCTATCCTATAATGATTCAACCAAAATTAACTCATTAGATAAGTTCCCTTTCCAAATGTTGAAAGCAAGTATGACTCTGACATCCTCTATAGATAGATCTGCAGTACTTGAGGGAAATAATTAACAACCAAAGATAAATATAAAAAAAAATTCGAACAAATTCCAATAGCTCTAATTGGTAAGAATACTATCTCCCAATATGACATTTGTAAAAGGTTAAACCACCCTCATGATACATGCTTTATCTTGCATCATCGGCTTAAAAGTCAGGGCGATGGCTACAACCAAGTTCGAGATGAAAGACTTGGGAAAGTGTTGCTTAAAATTATGATGTGCTAGTGTACACAATTGCAAACAAGTAATATAGTAGTAATTACCAGTTATCGTTCCTCAAGGACTGTGTATTTATATTAATCGCAAGTAAAATCTAACAATTCAGTTATCGAGCACAAAAATTATTGTTTGATGGTTTTAATAACTAAACTAATTAATAAAGACTAATTTATAATAGCAAAGAGAGTTGTTACAAGATCCAAATATGAGAAGATAAGTCAGGATAATTACTTCCCCTTAACACTTGAAAATCGGTAAAAGAGTTGCGTAGCACTATAACAATTCCACAGTTCACTAGTTACAATTCAATGGTCATAGGTTCCACTCGAAATCACTATGGTATAATTCCTATCAAATAAACTAACATATGTCTATGCCAATTTACTTTTCAGAATATAATTAAGCACCAATTCACAAAGCTATGCATGGTCACAATATATGTTTATACCTTTAACAATATTATAATCAAAAGATATAAGCATGCACCATTCAAGTTTGTGTCAATTAACTATAACCCTCTCGGAATTATAATTAACTCGTTAACCTACTACAGTAGATCAGACAATAGCAAGTATTAGAATGAAAAGCACTTGAACGAGTAAACCATAGAACCGCATACAATACTCTTTAACAAAACACCAATAATCCCATGCTATGGTTCCATAAAAAACCCAACTTTATAGAATTATTTCATAATGAAAGTCACAGAAGAATCCAAGAATTGATAACACATATTCATGATAAAAAGAGTTAAGGAGAGAAATCTAGACACAAAGATGGAGAAAAACAATCCAAGTAAATATCTTCAATGGCTGTATCTCTTTCCTCAAGCTTCTTCTTTCTCTGTATGTATTGCGTGTATATCTTTTTCTTGTCTCTAACTCTCTTATTCAGATTAGGTCTGAATAATAAATATAATATATCTAATAAAAGTAATTTTAATGAATTAATGCAAATACAAGGAGATTTCCCAATTATAATTGAATTCCATAAATAGGAAATTCGTAGTTGACTTTTTGACTCTGATTCTGGGCAGATACGGCTGGACTTTGAATTCAATTCCACTTTAGAAATAAATCTCTTCTCATAAGCTTTCCGTGGGCTGTTGAATCGCCTGAATCGGACTTCTAGAACTCCAGATATGGCCCAAACAGTGTAGACTGCGCAAGTGGCCCATAAAATCCGATTTTAAATTTAATTAAACTACAAATCTGATTTTGTAAACTCCAAGCCTTCCTTTATTATAACTCCTTAATACCTACAATAAAACAAGAATATTTATTAAATAAAAATTCAAATTAATACAAAATAACCAAAATACAGGGACAATATTAGAATAAATTGCACACTTATCACATCCCCACACTTAGCATTTTGCACGTCCTCGGGCAAAGAAGAAAAGAAAAACTAAGTTATAATTACTAGTACCACTTCCGTAGGTGATCACGGTTGCATTTGGCATATGCGAAAAGCCCTTTAAACCCCTAGGTAGCCCTAGTGGACGAGTAAGGTCTCGTGAGGGTTTATAGTGAATTTACCCACAAAATTTCAATTTTTTTCTGACTGCCAAGTCTCAAGCATGAAATATATTATAGCACTCCACACATGCAAACTTAATGATATTATAGCTCTTAGATGTCACATAATGCGATTCCTCAACTTTATACACCAACACAACTAGTCAAGCACGCACACATAGTCTCGAAAGACTAAAATAGTCATGAATAACATCAAAGTCTCAATCAACAAGAAAATAGCATGCTTTGGATAGAAAATAACCTCACAAACACTCAAATCATACAAGTGTTTAGGTGTAACTGTATCACTCAAGTTCAATCAAATACACATGTGCTACCATAAGCTTGCTTGTTCACCAAAATCTCTAGACTTTGCACATGTATAAATCGAAAGGTCTTTGTCAAGGGTTGTAACGAGGCTTAGGTGATGGGTAGGATATTAAAGAAATAGGCTAACAAGTGGTTAAACTTGATAACTAGCAGAACATAGTGTTCACTTTAAATTCAAGCACCTAACATGAAAAGTAGATCATGTACTTTCCTACTTCCACATTGTACAAACCATTGAACAAAACTCTACTTGATCTTCTTCTTGCTCAATTTTTTTTTTTTTTTTTCAAAATCAAGTCATTCTCCAGTAACCAAGGGCAGTGAAAAGTCACCAAGACACTGTACTTAATACCAGCACATGTACATGGATCGTTCCTTTCATATGACATTGCACTTGCCACCCAGTGATCTCGAAGGAGTACTTGATACTTTATTTCAATATTTTTGAATTTTTTTTCTTTTATTTTTTTTTTCAAAGAGCAAGTACATCATCTTGATTCCGACCAAAATATCCCACTTGAACAAAGAAATCCCCACACTTAAAATTTTACCAATCCCAAACATATATCACGGTGCTCTACTAGTCAAGTAAGACAAGAATAAAGAATTAAGCTCAAGATTTAATGGTAACATATGAAGAAAAAGGATATAGGCTCAAGGGGCTCACTAAGGATTATTTTTCAGGGTACTGTCTGGGACAATACGGTTAATCCTAGTGCCTTTATCATTTTTATACAATGCAGAATATCAATATGCGTACGACCTGGTTTAAAGCAAGTTCTAGAGCAACATGCACAATGACTAATAGCTCACCAAAAAAATAGATTGATAAAAGAATGCATCAATCATATAAGGCTCAAGATCTCACAGGTAATAGCATGCTATACTCGTCAAAATTGACAGCAACGCATATCCAAGTTTTGAATTTTCGCAAGCACATACAAGACATTATCATGCATAAAGTATTTTTTGCCAAGGAGACATAAATATGACACACAAAATAATCTACATGGTGGGTACTTATCCTTATTAACACGCTGGCAATCATATTTTTTAAAATTTTCTATTTTTTGTGTTTTTTCTATTTTTAACTATCCTAAAAAAATTAATAAAAAAAATATCCTAAAAATAGAAAAAAAATATTTTTTTATGTTAAAATCAGCTCCATAAGAATGCACTTTCACAATTGTGAAGGGACCGAACCATCTAGATTTCAGCTTTCCAGGAAACAATTTTAGCCTTGAGTTGAATAATAAGACTTGTTGCGCCACTTCAAACACTCGAGATTGAATGTTTTTATCGTGCCATTTTTTTGTCTTTTCCTTGTAAAGCTTAGCATTCTCATAAGAGAAGAATCGCAGTTCATCCAACTCATCAAGTTGCAGCATTCTCTTTTCACCAGCAAGTTGCATGTCAAAATTTAGATTTTCAAGAGCCCAATAAGCTTTATGTTCAAGCTCAACTGGTAAATGACATGCCTTTCCAAAAACCAAGTGATATGGAAACATGCCCAAATGAGTTTTATACGCTGTACGATAAGCCCAAAGAGCCTTATCTAATCTTGTAGACCAATCCTTTCGATTCGGGTTCACAACTTTTTCAAGAACACCCTTGATTTCTCTGTTAGACAACTCAGCTTGCCCATTAGTTTGAGGATGATATGCGGTAGCTACCTTGTGTCGCACATTATACTTAGACAAAGTATTAGCCAACAATTTATTCACAAATTGTGTACCTTCATCACTAATTATAGCCCTTGGTGTTCCAAAGCGAGTAAAAATGTGTTTGTCTAAGAACTTGATGACAACTTTTGCATCATTAGTGGGATAGGCAGCAGCTTCCACCCATTTAGAAACGTAATCAACAACCATTAAGATGTACTCATTTTTAAAAAATGAGGGAATAGTCCCATGAAATCGATGCCCCACACATCAAACAACTCAACTTCTAAAATATTTGTCAAATGCATCTCACTTCTTCTAGAGATATTACCAACTCTTTGACAGCGATCACATCTAACAACATATGCATGAGCATCTTTAAAAAGAAAAGGCCAAAAGAAACCAAATTGTAGTACCTATGCAGCAGTGCGTTGTCCACCAAAATGTCCACCTGAAGGAGATGAATGACAGTGGAAAAGAATATCTTGCACCTCAAATTCAGCAACACATATTCTAATAATTTGATCTGCACCTTGTTTGAACAAATAAGGCTCATCCCAAAAATAAGATTTTACATCATGCAAGAATTTCTTCCTTTGTTGACTTGTTAAATCATGTGGTAGTAATCCAGTAGCTAAATAATTGGCAATATCAGCAAACCATGGAGTAGCATTAAAGAGTTGTACCCGAAACATCTGTTCATCCAGAAATGTTTCTTTGATAGGAATCATAGTGCGAGATTCATCGTTATACTCCATTCTTGATAAGTGATCAGCTACTTGATTTTCAACACCTTTTCGGTCTTGTATCTCAATATCAAACTCCTGAAGCAGAAGAATCCGCCTGATTAAGCGTGGCTTTGCATCTTTCTTGGTAATTAAATACTTGATGGCTGAATGGTCAGTGAAGACAACCACTTTAGTGCCTACAAGATAAGAGCAAAACTTGTCAAAGGCAAACACAACAGCAAGAAGCTCCTTTTCAGTCACCGTGTAATTCAGCTGAGCTCTTGTTAAAGTACGACTTGCATAATAGATTGGATGAAATACCTTGTTCTTTCTTTGCCTCATCACTGCTCCCACTGCATAGTCACTAGCATCACACATTAATTCAAATGGCAAGCTCCAATCTGGTGCAATAATGATAGGTGCTGAAATTAATCTCTGCTTTAACTCCTTGAAAGCCTTTAAACATGCTTCATCAAACTGAAAAGGAGTATCATTCTCCAATAACTTGCAAAGTGGCTTAGAAATTTTTGAGAAGTCTTTGATGAACCGTCTGTAAAAACCAGCATGCCCAAGAAAACTTTGAATATTCTTGACTGAAGTAGGAGGAGGTAGCTTCTCAATAACTTCAATTTTTGCCCTATCAACTTCAATTCCCTTCCTTGAGATTTTATGACCCAATACGATGCTTTCTTTCACCATTAAGTGACACTTTTCCAAATTAAGTACAAGATTGGTTTCTTCACATCTTTCTAACACTTTACCAAAGTTACATAGACAATCATTAAAAGAATCTCCAAACACAGAATCGTCCATGAATACCTCTAGAAATTCACCAACCATGTCAGAAAAGATAGCCATCATACATCTTTGAAAAGTTGGAGGAGCATTACATAAGCCAAATGGGAAACCCTTCGAAAGACAAAAGTGCCATAGGGACATGTGAATGTAGTTTTGTGTTGATCCTCTGGAGCTACAGTTATCTGATTATAACCAGAGTACCAATCAAGAAAACAAGAGTACTCTTTTTCCGCAAGTCTGTCTAACATTTGATCAACAAAGGGCAACGGGAAGTGATCTTTTCTAGTAGCCTTGTTCAACTTTCGATAATCAATGCAAATTCTCCAACCCGTGACTGTTCTGGTCGGAACCAACTCATTATTTTCATTATTTATCACTGTGAGTCCACCCTTCTTAGGCACACATTGCACAGGACTAACCCATGAGCTATCAAAAATTGGATAAATGATACCTGCATCAAGCCATTTAATAATCTCTTTCTTCACCACCTCTTTCATGATAGGATTTAAGTGACGTTGTCCTTCAATGGATCCTTTAGCACCATCTTCCAACAAAATTTTGTGCATACAAATAGAAGGGCTAATACCTCGAATATCTGCAATAGTCCACCCAATAGCTTTGTTGTGCTTCTTAAGAATCTCTACCAATTCATCTTCTTGCGCCCCAGACAGTTCCGCAGAGACAATAACATGCAAGGTAGAAGAAGGTCCCAAATAAACATACTTCAGATGAGAAAGAAGAGCCTTCAGTTCGAACTTCGGTAGTTCATCAATGGATGGCTTTGGAATCTTGAATTCCCTTGAAGATAGCTCGAATGATTCAAAGCAGCCTTTAATTTTTGTACCATGTGAATTAGCTTCCAACCAAGCTAAAAGCTCAGAATCATCAATTTCATCATCAGATGCATTGAGAATTAATTGCTCCAAAGGGTCATGTGAAGAATTATACTCTAGTTTTTCATAAACTAGATCATCAACCAAAGTGACTGCTGAACAAGATTCTACATCGTCAGAATATTTCATAGCCTTGAAAACATTAAATGTCACCTTATCATCTTGAACCCTCATTGTTAGTTCCCCATTTTGCACATCAATCAGTGTTCTTCCAGTTGCAAGGAATGGCCTACCCAAGATAATGGGAACTTCTCGATCTGCCTCATAATCCAAGACAATAAAATTAGCGGGAAAGATGAATTTATCCACCTTGACTAATACATCTTCAATCTTTCCTTCAGGATGAGCAAGAGATCTATCTGTTAGTTGAAGAGTGACAGTTGTAGGTCGAACTTCTCCAATCCCAGTTTCCTGAACACAGACATAGGCATCAAATTAATACTAGCTCCCAAATCACACAATGCCATACCACAATAAGAATTTCCAATAGTGCAAGGAATTGTGAAACTCCCTGGATCTTTCATCTTCGGTGGTAATTTATTCTGCAAAAATGAGCTACACTCTTGTGTAAAAGCTACCGTTTCAAACTCTCACAATCTTCGCTTCTTCGTAAGAATGTCCTTCATAAATTTCACATAGTTAGGCATTTGCTCAAGAGCCTCTACAAGTGGAATATTGATGTGGAGCTGTTTCGGAACATCTAGAAATTTCTTGAACTGAACATCTTGCTCCTGCTTTTGAAATCGTTGACGGAATGGTGGTTGTGGTTGAAGTGTTGGAACAACCTTAGAAGTCTGGATACCATCATTTTCTAAGCTTTTCTCCTCACTTTCAGTTGTAAAGGATTCACCTTCTTCGTTGGACTTAAACTTAGCATTCTCCAAGATTTTTCCGCTCTTCAATGTCATGGCTTTGCAATGCTCATTCTTAGGCTTTTCAGTGTCGCTAGGAAGAGTGCCATGTGGTCGATTTCTTAGCTCATTAGCTAGTTGTCCAACTTGATTCTCCAAGTTTCTCAGTGATGCCGCTTGACTTTGGATGAGTGCATCATTATTTGCCATGTAAGCTTTTAACATATTTTCAAGAGAA
>PHNY01240234.1:3026-16349 GCA_003724115.2 Anethum foeniculum
AGGATTTGACTGCTGATTGGTGTCATCAGTATTTGATAGGTCATCAGAGTTTGGCTTGTCATCAGTATTTGAAGATCATCAATATTTAGAAGCAGTTAGTATTAGAGGAACGGTTATGTTCCTTAATTTGAGGGATAGATTACTATTAGCTCCTGAGTTATAGGACTTTTTGTATTCAGTTCAAGATATGTACTGTTTTCAGTTAGTAATTGATAGGGCATATCTTAGAATTGATATTATAGCCGTGTGTTATATAAACACAGTATAGGTCATCACATTTCGGTGATTAACTTGAGTATTGTACGAGCTAGCAGCTCTCAAGAACATCGGTATTTCTTGAGAGAGTTTGTAACAGTTTTTATCAGATATAAAGAACTGTTATATTTTCATACTTGTTCAAAACATTTATACAATTGTATCCAACCCCCCTTAAATAATTGTATCTTACTAGGCAACAACCATTATTGTTATCTGGGTGTAGATGTCAGTACAAAGCTTTTAGCCTTCCTTTGCGAGTTCATATCAATATTTGCACCATCTTCCTCAGCATCAGCCTCCGGGTTCATCATCTCCAAAATCTACAAGAAAATTATAGTTACAAGTAAGTTGCAAACAACATACACAACACATGCAGGGCTATTTAGACACTTCTTATCTTCTTTTATTTGGTTTATATTATGTTGACATGACTACATCTAACGATAGTCTAGAAGAACCTCCTCATGGTGATACCAGTGCGCCTCTAGTAAAAAACTGAACGCTAGAGTAAATAACTTATTTCTACTAATTTAGGTGAATTAAAATCGAGATTGCTCAAATAATTATGCATCACAAACACGTCATGAGCCAATAATAGTATATTGATAGTAATGTAAATCTATCTTGAAATAATAATATTTAAATGTGCACCAAATATGAGACACAATGTGCATTGGTGAAATTATAGTAAACCAGTAAAACCATAAAAAAAACACAAAATCGAAAGATGTACAATGAAAACAAAAAAATAAATAAAGGTGAGTAATGCACAATTCCCGAATTTAATTGTCGAGAAGCCCTGGAATATCATCAGTAGACATGGACGCTAGTTGATCGTCCTTGAAATTCATGTAGTCTACCATGGGTTTCGCAATCTTATATCTTTTACAAGTAGAATCAATCATCAAATTTAAAATAAGAACAAGTGAGGAGTTCTTAATTTAACTCACAACTGTCTATATGTTGTCTTGTTCCTAAAGCCAACGTCGTTTATTTTCTACTCAATTGGCAGAGGCTCGCTTTCAAATTTTCGGTATTTCGATCCTCAAGTAACACACCAAAACATTCCTAAATTAATCTAATATGCTTTCAAATTTTCGGTCCACCTCGCAAGTAAGGCACCACAATATTTCTAAATTAATCTAAATTTAAAAAATTGAACCGTTTATTTAAATCCTGAAAAAATCGATGAGGATATACGAATGCATGTATATAATTACTCCCTCTGTCCTACCCAATTATTAACATTTATGAGAGAATGTTTGTAGTTTAAGATTAATATGAAGTATAGTTCTACAATTTTTCTTATAATTTTTTTTCCGAATAAAAGTTGAATGTTTAAATTTTTTTCAGAAAAAAAATTAAAAATAATTATTGAGCTATACTTTATATTCATCTTAAACACGTCGGATACCCTCTCACAAACGTTAACAATTGGGTGGTACGGAGAGATTACTAATTTAGAGATTAGTTCCCGGGTTGCGCAGTCAATATTAATTTTATTTGAAAGTAATAGGTGAGTTTAATAAGAAAAACTATTTTGAATATATATCAAAGAAAAAGTTATATACTTGTATAAATATTACACGTATGCCATTTAAATATTTTCATTTTACAAATTTTACTTATAATTATACTTGTAGCTAAATTAATCTTACAAAGATATTTAATAATTAATAAAAGAATTATTAATTTTGAAAATATATAATTGATATACATTGTGTGTTGTAAAAATATTGAGAATAGGTAAAAGAATGAAAAAAATGAGGAGATTAGGGAAGGAAATTGAGTGAAAAATGAGGACAAGAGAAAAATTAATGAAACGAGAGAAGTAGAGTAAGAGTAGATTTACTACATTTTAAGAAAAATGAGATCGAATGAGAAATTGACATATAAGCAAGCACGACATCATCATGAAATAATAGGATGGCAAATGAGCAGTACTCTGTTTTTGTTTTAGTATAGTGTAGATTTGAACTTTACCTATTATAAGACGTTTCATACTTTTATAATCTAAATTAATATGCACTAAATTGAAGAAATAACAATTATCAACACTATAATTTAAATGATTGAATTTTTTACTCCGTATAATAAAAATTGATGCTCACACATATTCAAATTCTAAATTACTATTCACTTTTAAATAATAAAATATGTACTTATTTTTAAATTTTTATTACTTTACGAAGTAATAAAATATTTTATATATTTAAATTTGAAGAAAAACAAAAATTAAATTGTACACCTTAAAATTTTATAGAAATATTAATTAAACCGGTGCATACTGGTCAGGTCCCAGTCCCGTCAGGATTTTTCAAGTCTAATACCTAGTCCAGGAATTCAATAAAATCCGATTTTGAGACCGATTTTTGACCTTTGTGCAGCACTACTCACAAGACGCACTTTTACTTTTTTAACTTTTAATTATACTAGCTTACAACCGACCTTTATAAATGTTTAATATTTTCTTATGTTATAATAAATATAGTTTTAATTAAATTCAAATGAATATAATAAAGCATAATTTAATCAATTTTAATATTATTAAAAAATAATTATCATATGAATACAATTTATTTTGAGTTTGTTTGCTATCAAATAGAATAATATGTATTTAATTATTTGTAGAAATCGAACAACTCATCTTTAGTAATTCTTTAGTTTTAGTTTCAAATTAATTGCGTAATTTTAAATATTATTCGTAGAATCGAAATTGAAATCAACAGTAATATATTATATGTATTATATATAACTATTCTCATCAATTTTATTTGAAAAATCAGACGTCTGTTATCGAAAGAGATAATCAAAAAGGTGCATTACTCAAACTAAAAATATATCATATTTTTCTTATCGGATGCACATATTTACTTTTTAATTCAAAGTAAAGATTAGACTTTGGGCTCTATCTTAGATTTTAACATTACCATCAAAGTAAAACTCACGAAATAAACTTTAATTTAGTGATGGTTTAAAAAATATTATATTAATAAAACTATCTGGAAACTAAAGATAACAAATTTCTGTTAAATATTTTACTGAATTTAACATATTAGATCATTAAAATATAGAATATTTCTTTATATTAGATCCGACGATTCACATCTCTTTACCTTAAGATCCAATGATTCTTATTTATTTTATGCTACTATACAGTGACGACCAACATTACGAAAGAAATTCTTTCTACGCTTACCATATATAGAATATAATGCATTATATAACTGACAAAAATAAAAATAAATTATATTACAAATATACTTAGTATGTTTTAAGATGTATATTTCATAATTTTGAAATTTTATAAAGTTAAGATATAAATTTTAGTTAAATTTATGTTAATTGAATCATAAAAAAGTCAAATAATGATTAAAAAAATTTGGGACATATAAATTATAGTTTGGAAATAAAAAAAAATTCCCAAATTTAAGCTAACCTTTGAATGATTTTTTAAAGCAACTCCAACCTTAGGCACCTCTTAGCTAAAATTGTCAGGTGGCGGTGAATAATACCCAATATAACTATTCTCTAAAATTCTAACATGTTCAACGGTCCCTTCCTGTTAGCTAAAATTATAACTATCAAGATTTCATCCTCAAAATTTGTTGATTGACTTCTCATGATTTATATCAATTCCATGTCATCTCCCGCCTTCTCTCCCTCTCCTGTTGCTCATTTTTCTTCCCGCTATTTCATTATTCTCCTCCAGAGAGATATGTTTTCATCTTTATTTTTCGTTTAAAGTTTCTGATTTATTGTATTATTCATTCGATTTAATCAATGTTTCTTCCTAATATTTTCACTGTTATAACAAATATGTGTGTGTGCGTGTGTATGTATGTATATATATATATATATAAAACTAGAGATTTAGTTCTTAGAAACCGGGGATTTTGAGCAATTTTTCAATTTTTTAACATTCTTTACAAAGGATCATTTACATCTCTGCTCAATGATGGTTAATTTGAATTTGAAGATTTGGTATTTTCACAACAACCTTTTCAATCCCAACGCTCCCTCTCAATCCAAAGCCAACCACAAAAGGAAACTGTGAAATCTAAAAGGGGAAAGAGGTCAAAAAAATTGATCGAAGAGGATATATTACTCCTTTCCGCTTGGTTAAACATTAGTATCGTCCCGATACAAGGTAAAGATCAAACACATACGTGTTATTAGGATATGATTTGGAAATATTTTAACGATAATAAAGAAGGCCTTGAAAGTGATCGAACAACAAATTCGTTGTGTAATCGATGGTGCACAATCAACAAAAAAGTGGCCAAATTTATTGGATTTTACAATTAAATTTGCTCAAAAAATCAAACCGGAACAAGTGAGAAAGATAAGGTACTCTGGTTGTTTTTGTCTTTGAATGTTGTTAACATTGTGTGATTTTATAGATGATGATTGTTGAATATTGTCTTTACATTTATTTACAACATATGTTGGTTAAAAGTGGGTTTTGTTCTCTTATTTTTAATCCTATTTCCTCTGTTATGGAGTGTATACTTTAACGTATATTCTCTTGAATTTCTGTAAATATGTTAACCACGGTGAGGCTCAATTTTATAAAAATCATTAAGCAAAGGCATTTTATGGATAGTGAAATTTGTTCATATCGTGATAATTATTTGAATTGTGATCATACTTCCACTTTTTGAGGATGCATTCAAGATCTTTTTGGGTTATGGCTGAAATGGCATTAAAAAAAGAGTAAATAGAACTGAGTTTTATGTTGTTTCTTATCCAAATCTTGCGATAGTCTTTAGCTGGGACAGGGTACGATATATTCAGGCATCAAACAAGTGTGACTATTTAGTCTATTGTACGGTAGTTTCAGCAATCTGATTATTTAGCTATGGTCATAATCGTCGAAATATATCCATTCATAATCACATCAATGGACTTTGTTCATAATACCTTTTTACATTCTTGCAAGTTACGTAAGTTAGAGATTTAACAAGTTATAAATTAGTGTGATTTTAATATTCAGTGCACTGTCAATAAGGCTTCTTTTGAGGAACAAAGTACTATTTAATAGAAACATGTAACTTATGTTGTTACTTTTAACTTTTTATGTTAAAATATACTTTAAATGGATATCAGAAGTTGTTATTCTCTAATGCTAGAAAGTATTAGATGTCTCTCTCTCTCTCTCTCTCATCTAACCATATCATTGTTTCTGTGTACAAATATAAGTCTGCTACCATTATTTATATCCGTATATATAATCTTAGACATAAATCTTCTAGCGTGAAAAACTATTTTTAAATATAACTAATCATTATATCTAATACCACTGAAACACAATTTGTTACATGTTCAACAAATTTAAGATAATATCTATGTTATACTGATATAGCTAACGGATATAGCTACTACCCTTAGAAATGCTTAGAGCAACTCCAACCTTAGACAAATGTTAGCTAAAACTGCCATGTGGCAGTGAATAATACTTGTTACTCCATATTTTTGTAACCTCAATTATCTCCCAGATTTCCTAATATTCAGAAAATAATAATTAATTTAATTCCTAAATTAATTATTTTTTCTCTCTGAAACGGGGAATTATCTCCAATTAATTATAAAAAATAATTGATAGTCCTTAATCAACTTTTTCTTTTTTGCAAAGTGTTTCACACAAGAAAAAAAAAATTGGGCTTCTTTTGGAGTACCAACTCCTTAAGAAATTGAATAGCCCACAGGCCCGCGGCAATTGCAACTTAAAATGCTCATAATGCTAGGAGAGCCCGTTCCTCAGAGCCCGTCACATATCCATTTTTTTACTCATTACTTATATCTTATTCCATATTTTCTACATCGTCCTCATCCGAGCCCAAGCCCACTTTGGTATTTAAACTCTAATCCAATTCTGTCCTCCTTTTTTATTTTACAAAATTGTAACTTATTTCCTTGTTGTATCTAAAACTTTCCCTCCATCCGTCGAGTTTTTAATTTTTGAACTGTCTGAAAAACCGCCAACTGCATAATTTTGAAAAAGATTATCCCCCGTTTTACTCCAATAGTATTGTCCTCCAAGATATTAGGAGTTAATTTCGCTACTCCCCCTAATCATTGCTCATTCCGTTGCTGGAAACACCCTTCAGCAACGCTTTTCATCGGAAAATCTTCAACACTATTACGTTATCATTTAGCTCCAATCAGTTTGGTTCGTTTAAACAATGCCCTCATCCAAGCACCATAAGGTTTAGTTATCTCACTTTATGGTATATTAAAAAGTTTGCTGCAAAAACTTCTCAAAGTGACCTAACAACCCGCAAATAAAACAGAACGTCGGGACATTTTCGTACTTAAAATTGATCCAAATCCACTCATTCCCTGTTTGTCGAACCTTCATGTGCCTTTTTAATGGTTTAGATATGTTAGTGGTGATCCACACAAGCATATATTCTCTCCATATCCCCTTGAAATTGTTTGGACAAGAACCGACAAATGTGCTAGCCTGGTTACCTACCTCCATGATTAATTTTTCTGACATCAACCTTGGACATAAACCATGTATCTGGACCCATAAATCTATGTTGTTTAGAGGATGAATTCACCCCTTCCTACAGCCTTAAAATTATTAGTACCTTCCTGTTAAACGTCCAAGGACTACCCTCAGTTACTCTCTTAATATCGATTTCATGATAGAATTGAAATAAGAACAGCATCTAGTAGCTGTCAAAAAAAAAAAAAAGAACAGCATCTAGCTCTTTATATATACTCCTTTCCCTGGTGCATAGCCGGAAAATCCATAACTCCCTCTGTCATAAATCTGCCAATCAAACAGAGTTTCGCATCACCTTCATATGATTGATCCCCTTCACCAAATCCTCCTTCCTCACCGGTTGCTATTCCACCTTCCTCCGCAATATTATTCATTTGCTTGAGTGATATTATCCATAGAATTCATTTTGGAAAATGCCTACAGGGACGTAAAAAGGACAAGAGACTAACACACCATGTCAAAAGACAATACTTTTTTTTGTAAATAGAAGTTAAATTATACTCCCTCAGCCCGTGAATAGTATACATTGGGGACGGGGGCTCCACACGCATTTTAACGCTCATTTATAACATATCTCCATAAATTATTTTAAATTTTTTTTCTTCTAAATAAAATTTGACATTTGAAGTTTAATTCAAAAAAAGAAAATTTTAAACATATATTATGGAAGTATAGTTTATATTCGTCTTAAAATGCGTGCCGAACATTGAAAAAAATATGTATACAAATCAGAGGGACGGAGGGAGTAGGTATCAAAATCACAATCATTTTTTTTTCTGATAAGCCTGTGAAGAACCTACTAAAAATCACAATTAGGAGCATAAAATCTTCCTTGAAAACTTAGATTAAAACAAAAAAATCTCTTCCTAAAAAACCATTTTTTATGTTTGTTCACAATGTAAGAAGACTGTTATCCTGATCTCCATGGAGACTAGGTTAACTTCAAATACCAATATAACCACTCATGAATCAGGAGAGTTGCATGTTCAGCAAGGAGCCTAATCTCCAGGCTCCATGTGTTTGTAAAAGCTTTAAGATTCTCAAGTTTCATTAGGGGTGAAGTACATCTTTAATTCTTTATTCAGAGCTAAAGCCTCCAGTAGATGCCTCGCCAATGAAGAATGCCAGAAACAACAGCCCAGAAGAGTATTTCTGCAAAGATAACATAAAGTAGAAGTCCTACTCTTCTTGAATGCCAGACTCCATAGAATATGTGCTTCTGAATCCAGTATATCTGTAACAAATGGATTATAAAAAAGATTGTCATGAAATGTTTGAGTCACATTTTACAGGCCTAGAAGACTGCTTATATAAAATCAATATATTATCTGGAATTCTGGATGTCGCCTGACTTACAGCGAAATAGAATGCCTAATCTTAGGGTATAATAGAACTATAGTGGGGTTATCCTAGCTTTGCTTGATTGAAGTTATTAACAATTAACAAAATGTATGACCCTGCTAATCTAAGGGTAAAAAGTTATCTGTTTAAAAGAAAAATATACCAGTGTATTATGGGGGCTCTTGTAATACCAGCCGTTAATAAATCCTGAAAAGATCCCCTCAGCAGCCATGACATAAACGAGCATAGCATTCATACCAATCCATTCAAATGGTAGAAAGACATATTTCAGTTTCAAAATATCAACCTGGCACAAAAGATGATCACAATCTAGTCAAATGAAAATCGTAGATGGAAAAGTTACATATTTGTTTCAGCAGAAGATCAAACTGTAGTTTGTACTTTGTACCCAAGGGTATTCCCACTAGCCACTGTTTTACACAAAATGTCACTGCAGCTAGGGGAACTTCATATTGCAAGAGAAATAACCACCATAAACTTCAATCAAATTCTGACGTTGATAACAATATTACCAGTATATAGAAAGTTGAGAACGTCAATGCTGCTGCTCCAGAAGTGAGACATACATAGCTGAAGGTGTAGAGCTGTTTATTTAGAGGCATTGCTGCAAACGGAGAAAAAGGATTAGAACAAAACTTAAAAAGCACAAGGACACTTAAAAGGAACTGATTTCTTTTTAATACTATACATTTCTCACCATTTGTAAAATGTAGAATAATGCCAAGGAGAAGGAGAGACAGGCCCATCAAAATCCAGTGTTTTAGTCTAGTTGAATGATCCTACATTTCATGCACGGCTTATAGTAAAATAGAAGTTATTAAAATGAAAGTTCAACAAAATTTCACTAGAATAACCTTTATATGGATGAGAACATGGCCGAAATGCACCCCAATAACTGTTGATAGGACAGCAGAGATCGAGCTGCAGTTGTAAGAATAGTCCACAAAGCTTAGCAAAATTATGAACAACTCTTGTAAATTATATTCATCAGATTTTTCAGCTACCAAAAGCATTTTCAAAGAATCCTTTATAGATGAATCCAACAGAATTCCGTAAACTGGTTATCACATACACATAATCACATTTAACAATTCTACCATTAACTACTGATAGCAATAACCTATTTGGATATATATATATATATATATATATATATATATATGTACAAAAAAATTTCTTTCATCCAATCCTCAAGGAGAAACTGGTTATCAACATTACACAAAGACATCTCTTTACAATGCTGAGAAATTTACAAGCTAAAAGGGTACAGAAAAGGACCTTAAAATTCCTTCAGGTTCAAAATGTGCCAAACACCACGATAGAGCATCGTCTAGAAGAGGTCCCTCGTAAGGAGAGTTCATAGTGCAAGACTTCAACAATATTTACAAGTAACATGATTCGAAATTAGCAGAATATGGACTTAAAATGCACCCAAAGATTAAGAATGATATACACATGTCATTATATGAAAAAACAAAAAAATAGAGCTCACTTTAGATCTCTTCCAAGCTGGTTTCTGATACATATGATTGATTCCCATCACCTCTCTGTCAACGTAACCAACAGCATTACAAGGAGGATCAAGTTTCCCTCTCACGTTGCAAGATACCTGAAGGAATCACAGTGGATATTTTATAATCCATAGTAAACAAGTAAGAAAAAAGGAAACCAAAATTATATTGAGAGTAGACAGATTAGAAAATTATTGCCATATCAGTTCTAGGAATTTCAATAATTGTTTGATCTTCTTTGAAGTAAAATCAGATAATATGTTTCTTCTTTGTTTAACTTAGTTTTCACAGACTTTACAGTTATTATATTTCCCAGAAAACAAAGTCGAAGTTATTAATAACAGATGTAAACTCTTTTTTAGTCAAGTTCTCATTTTCAAGCTACTCATCAATGCTCTTTTATTTTGATTGAAGGATCATTATCGTATCTTCATTCATGGAGGAAGCTGGGAGTTTGTACCAGCAGCATGTTTGACCCCATACATGTTTTGGTACTGAAGTGGATATGGAATGTCAAAGACTTACACTTAAGATCTTTCCATAGTCGGCACTATTTGGATCGTCGACTATGAAGTGCCAATCAGGAACAGAAGCCCCATACAGAACACCTAGGTAAACTATAAGAACACATGCTCCGAGCAACCTATAATTAGAAGTTCCAATATTTATGAAGGTTCATCCACTATGTAGACTAAGGATAGAAAAGAATACAAAACTTGCCAGTGCCAAAAATATGATTTGAATATGAGAAAATGACTACTTGATAGGTCCTCCTTGATTTTTGCACTTTGCATTAAGATTTCTGTTAGTGCCACAACCAAATATCCAAGAGCAATTCTCTGTAAGAGGAAAATTAAATTACTGTAAACCAATCAGTCCATACACCAGTGGTAGAGGGCAGAAGGCTAACAAAACTAATACATTTATTTTGTTCAAATAAGTATCTTTATATCTTGGAACCTTTATACACAGTCAACCTGCACATCTTTACTAGGGTGTAAACAGAGTAAACATATATTGGAACTTGGAAGTGTATAAATTTGCATACCATTTACCAGATTCACAAAGAATTGGGTGCATACATAATTTCACTTTATACCTTCTCCAAGTAAATATTGCACTGAGGGAAGAACTTACAAATCTCACAACTTCAATAATTCCAAAATGTTAAGGTCATGTCAGCAACTAGTTTGTTTTTTTTTTTTTAACTTGTTATTCTTAGTCTGTTTCAACAGTGAAACTCATGTTCTCTTATCTATAACACTGTAAGAAACTCCAAAGTGAGGTTGTGATAGAAATCTTTCATGGTTCATTAAACAGAAAAGTTAACACATGTAAGGTCGAGATTGACATCACCTGCAGTATACCACACCACCTTATTCTTTGCATGTCGACCCCATATGTTAACTCGTCGGGAGCATGTGAAAAGCCCCCTACACAATGTGATAAAATGAATAAGAAAATAATAGATCCTTGGTACTATGATACATATTTGTCTGTTTTTGTTTTTTTGAATGATTCGTTTTTATGAATGTCAGCTTGTCAAGCATGCTGCAAAAGCAAAGATGACCATATGTGCCTTATAAAGGTTCAATGATCCCGTTACTCAAACATCAATAAGTTTATCTACAGCAATCAGAAGTATAACATCACTTGAGACATTAAATATGAAATATTTAACTAAGTATATAATTAAGAAATAGAGGCTAATGGCTGCATGTTTTGGTCTTAGGGTAGGGAAAACTGACAAAGTTGATATCCAAATTTTAATGTTCCAGAAGAAAATCAAAAGATGAGTGAGACAGTCAATTAAGAAGCTAGATGATAGATTGAAACTTATGCACTATAAAAGCCATAACCTTTTTTGGGGGGAAATGGAAGGAAGTAAAGCTATGACACAGTTAGTGATGTGCAATTGCTAAGACGCATACTATGAAATATATATAGAAGCAGCGGGCACCCAATGTATTAATAGTTGTGGTAGATTTACTATCAAGGACAAAGTAAATAAAAGAAACTGACCTTGTAAGAGAAGCCCGAAAAAGAGCAGTTTGCAAGTCCTTAAAACCACCTTTCTGATGGCCAATTGACGGTTTGGTATTTTCTGGACAAGAGGGATAAGCACATGAAAGGATGAATATATAATTTGATTTTGGTAAAGAAAATAAAAGATATAGAAACCTTGAGAGCAAGCGCAATGGCCATCCCCACAATAAAGAGAAAAAAGGGCATCACAAAATCAGCAAGATGGCAACCATTCCACGGAGCATGACCTATCATAGGCCATTCATCTCCAGCATCATCAACCAGTATCATCAACTGCGATACAACAGTAACACGCCTTTCAACAAACAATGACTGTTTTAATCAAATGATCAATAGTGAGGGTTTTACAGCAACAGTGAAGCCTCTGAAGATGTCAATTGACGCGATTCGGTTGTTCTTCTGTTGAGGCTTTGCTGCATCTTTTTCTGCCAAAGAAGCTTCCTCACTAGCTACTCGTAGGAGGTGTTGATGTGTGATTTCACCTTTTGTGTTAGCCATACATAAAACACTCTTGTGCTCCACTGCATAACCATAAATGAAAGTGAAAGAGTGGAATTGCAGACAAGTACAAACTCAACTAGTAACGTATTGTAACAACTTTTGTCTCTTACTACATTGCATTATTTCTTACCCACACAATCATTATTGTAGATTTTGATGATAAGAAACGTGATAATTGGTAGTTTAAAATTTTGGACAATATATATTGCAATAAAGATTGAAAAGCGAGTTTGAAGTACTAAAATCCAATTATATTGTTAGACCGGTGCTCGATAATATCAGCTGTCTACTAGAGAAAAAAATTTCTAAGATTGATTTTTTTTGATAATCTTGTGTTCGGGCCAGCTTGGTCGACTAATTCGAAGAACTGCTAGCACACTCGTAACCACCGAGTATGACCGTCCATTTAATTTGGTATCTCCCAGTAGAATCGAACCTGTGA
Source organism: Anethum foeniculum (assembly GCA_003724115.2). Classification (NCBI taxonomy): domain Eukaryota; kingdom Viridiplantae; phylum Streptophyta; class Magnoliopsida; order Apiales; family Apiaceae; genus Anethum; species Anethum foeniculum. Next base: position 15,661 of record PHNY01240234.1, read on the forward strand.
CCTCGGGTAGTAAGCTTCTAAGAGCATCTCCAACAGGGGTTGCCAATTCTTATATGGCATGGCACCATTGGTTTTCAACCTATTTGAGTTACATTGTTGTCAAGAGGTTGCCTACCAAGGTTGTCAAAACTTGGCATTTAGTTAAATGCAAACTATTGTTCAAAAACTATATCTAACCTTACCCATTTTCATAATAGGGACCATATTGACAACTTTTGTAGTTGCCAAACTATTGGAGTGTATTTTAGAAAAAGGTTGTCAAAGATGATATGGAGGAGAGATAAAATAAAAATTTATATATATATATATATATATATATATATATATATGGTCCTGATCAAATAGAAACCATATTAAACTAAAAACTAAAAACCAAGCTAACCCATCACAAATTAAACCAGCCCAACCCAATATAAATAGTATCTTACAACCCAAATATACATATACATATTAACGGCTTCTTTATTTTCTCTTTTTTAATCATCGGTCACTGTCATCACCTGCTCCGATATGCACGCATCAATCATTGATTATATACACAATCACTCATAATTTCATCCACCTAATCACCATTAATTATGGCCATCATCTGCAACCTCCATTGATTCTATTCATTGCTCCCAATCACATTAATTCCGGTTGCCACTTGCAATCACCATTAAATCCGATGTCTATTTCGTTTTTCCTCT
>PHNY01240252.1:841-12626 GCA_003724115.2 Anethum foeniculum
TAAACAATACTCAATTGAAAGGATAGAAATTCTTCCCCAAAGAGGAAGATTATTAAAGAAAACAATACAAATAAAAAAGATTTAGGGGCTTTTCATCGGATTAAACCGATGAAAGCCCCGGCGGCTATGAAGTTTAAGAGAGAGGCTATTCAGAAAGAAAAAGAGAGAACCCTAGCGATAATTTTTTTACTATAGTTTTACATATTCATTAGTTTTAAATTGAAAAAAGTAAAAGATTTAAAATTAACATTAGTTAAGAACATTTTGCATAACCATGAATACATGTTGTTAATCTTTCACTAATAAATTACGCTGGGAAAAGATTTGTTTTTATAGTGTAAAATCTAACCCCAGGGACTGGACTTTTTCTTAGGGGGCTCAGTCAGTGTTCCGGCAATCAAATATTTTTTAATACCAAATCGCGTCTCATTGTGAGTACGTGCATAATCTAATTAGGAATTGTCACTTTTTGTAGCCCTCTATATTGAAAGTCAGCTTAACGACTCCAACCACATCTCTGACTCGTACTTTAACTTTAGGCTAATTTTAAATTTTATAACAATTATTAAATCATATTAATATAAATTTGTTTTTTTCACATATAAAGGAGTAAATTACATAGTGATCGTAATGCTTTACACTATTTTTTAAAATGTGGTCAAATTTTAAAATTCTAAAAAATGTGATCAATTTTCCTTTAAATTTTTAGAAGAATGGCTATTATCATTTTGCATTAAGTATTCGCCGTTAACTAATATATTTAAAGTGTAAATTACAGAATGGTGGTTGTACTTTATACTTATTTTCAAATAATTGTTATACTTTTCAATGTACACCACCATTCTGTAATTTACGCTTTAAATATATATTAATTAAAGCGAAGACTTAACGAGAATTGGTAGCAGCCATTTTTTTAAAGACGAGAAGGAAATTTAGTCATCACTTTGTTAATTTGAAAAATCAATCAATATTTTTGAAAATGAACGTAAAAATTAGCCACAACATGTAATTTATATTTTAAATTTTCCTATAGATTTTATGACATCTTCAATGCTAAAATTTTACTTTTGAAAAATTGAAATATATATGGTTTTAATGAACATTGTAAGATTATAATGATTCTGATTACACACAATACATATTGAATATATGTGTCTGATTCTCCGTCATTTTGGTTTGGTTCCGTGTACATAAAAGTAAACCCCAAACAGGATAAGATTTTTCGTGTACAGTTCTGGTGGACTGGATCTACCTCCACCAACCCAACGAAATTAAAAAAGTAATCATCAATAAAAGAATTCAAGCTGAGATGTCATATGCGTATTCAGTTTTGTATACATGCGCAGAAATAATTTAATAAATGCAAGTAGTAAAGTGTAAACATCTCTCCAGCCTCCCGTCTATAAAAGAATCCACATTTCTTTGGTTTGGCCACATCAACTTAGCAAGAAACGAGCCAGTCTAAGTAATCAGACTCTCTCGCATCCTTTTGTATATTGATCAACAGATCAAATCCTATGCAAGTACTTCTCAATTCTCATATTGTTGTGTGCATGCGTGTGTGTGTGTTTTCCAATTTATTCATTCTTGTACATTTAACGTACGGATTATCAAATTGATGAGTAGTTCGCAGTATGTTCCCTAGCTAAAAATATTGTGTGAGATTAATGTTGTGTGTGTGTGTGTGTGTTTGAGAGAGAGAGAGAGAGAGAGAGAGAGAGAGTGTGTGTTAGTTAGTTTACCGAATGCATGCATTATAATCATATATTAATTGTCAGTTTCACGTAATTGCTCATTAAGTTTACCTAAATTGCAGATAGTAAAATGACGATTATGGAAGTTCAAGTCGTATCTAAGAAGATGGTGAAGCCATCAGTTCCGACTCCTGACCACCACAAGACATGCAAACTGACCTCCTTTGATCAGATTGCTCCTCCAGATCAAGTTCCTATTATTTACTTCTACAACAGCAGCAACATCGACAACATCCGCGAGCAATTGGTAAAATCGTTGTCCGAAACTCTAACTAAGTTTTATCCATTAGCAGGAAGATTTGTTCAAGATGGTTTCTATGTTGATTGTAATGATGAAGGAGTCTTGTATGTCGAAGCTGAAGTTAATATTCCGCTAAATGAATTTATCGGACAAGCGAAAAAAAATATACAACTTATAAATGAGCTTGTTCCGAAAGAAAACTTTACTGATATTCGTTCATGCGAAAATCCAATTGTGGGATTACAAATGAGTTATTTCAAGTGTGGTGGACTTGCTATATGCATGTATCTTTCACATATTGTAGCTGATGGATATACTGCAGCTGCTTTTACTAAAGAGTGGTCCAATACAACAAATGGCATAATCAATGGCGATCAACTAGTTTCTTCGTCTCCGATTAACTTCGACTTGGCAACTCTAGTCCCGACTAGGGATTTATCTACGGTGATCAAGCCAGCTGTGATGCCATCATCAAAGATCAAGGATATCAAGGTTGTCACAAGGAGGTTTCTGTTTGATGAAAATGCGATATCAACTTTCAAAGACCATATCAACAAATCCGAAAGTGTTAACCGGCCTACACGGGTAGAAGTTGTGACATCTGTGTTATGGAAGGCTCTAATCAAGCAGTCAAAGCTTCCAAGTTCTACACTATATTTTCACCTCAACTTTAGGGGGAAAACAGGTATTAGCACCCCACCACTGGATAATCATTTTTCGCTTTGCGGTAACTTTTACACCCAGGTTCCTACGAGGTTCCGGGGAAAGAATGAAACAAAAGAGGATTTGGAATTGCATGAGTTGGTGAAGTTGTTGAGAGGAAAGTTGCGTAACACTCTCAAAAATTGCTCGGAAATTTCGACTGCCGATGGTTTGTTCCTGGAAGCAGCCAAGAATTTCAATATTATACAGGAAGATTTGGAGGACGAAGATGTGGATGTTCGGATTTTTACAACGTTGTGTAGAATGCCTTTGTATGAAACTGAGTTTGGGTGGGGAAAACCAGAATGGGTTACTATTCCAGAGATGCATTTGGAGATAGTGTTTCTTTTGGACACCAAGTGTGGAACAGGTATTGAGGCATTAGTGAGCATGGATGAAGCAGATATGCTTCAGTTCGAACTTGATCCCACCATCTCTGCTTTCGCTTCATAGGTCAGATCACGTTGTAAAACATAAAACCACGTTTGTGCATTGCTTGAATTAACCTATACATAAGTCAATATTTCGAGAGTACCCCTTAAACGAAATTATACCAAGTATGTTTGGTTTGGTTTGTAATTAAACTAGTCATTCATTGTCACGTTGTACCTTCAAATGTGAAAGGTTGAAAATTGAATAAAGTTGGTACAACTATACGTACTTGGTTATATGTCTTTGAAAGTGAATGATCATGTGGCACGATAATGACAATAAAGAATGCAGTGTTTTAACCCCTACATGGATTCTATATTCGTTAATTTGGGATGAGCACTAGGTGGTATCCAATATTACGGTCAAGAATACTAACAAGTTGCATTATAAATATCGAGGCCAAAGACAAATCTTTTCTTTTTAGTTTACATAAAATTCGTAATCGAACAGTTTTTCTACGAATGCTCCTATATGGCCGACTGATGGACGACTCGTCAAAAATGTAAGCACCATCTGCACCAACCCAATATTTTAACAATAATAAATAATGTCAATCTGTATATACATTTCTTTTAATAATATAATAAAAAGCAGTAAAACACCATTCATGTTAGCTCAACTATAACAAAGCATATTCTATTCGTAGACACCGGGCCATTATAAAAAGGGGCGGAATCACATTAGGGCGAGTTTCTGCCGTCGCTCACCCTACCTTTTTTTTCTTTTTGACTCTACGCTGTGGCTCATCCTGATTTTGTACTTCTCTTTTTTTCCTTCTACGGACCAAGTTAATTAGGCTATCTACATATATTCAAATTATTGTTTATATTTTATTTAACATGTCATGTAATAAAGTTAATTTTATTGGATCCATTACTTATATAAATAATATAGTTTTATGTTTTATTTTGTTTAAATTGAAATTTCGTTTACACTTTTAAAGTATAAATAAATAGATGATATTGTAAACCTTTTGCAAAAGAAAATTGCCGAGTCTGAATCTTCATGTAAAGAAACAAAGTAAAATATCAAGATTTAGCTCCCCTGAACCGAATTCCTGACTCCTCCCCTGATTATAAACATAAGCACAATCGCGCATGTTAGTTGGCTGAATGGTTGTCTTAAGTACAAAAAATAAAGTTTATTTTAAGGTGACAAATGAGAAATGTTAGCTAAAATACTAAAATATTATTTCTGCTCTCATAAGTCGAAGATTCCAAGCTTATCAATGACAAAATTATAATTAAATATTTATGTTATCTATTTTGTAATATCTTTAGAGGTTTGAATTCTAATCTCCTCAATATATAGGCACATATTGATATTATTTACTTTTTAGATACAAGTACATGACACTTTCAAAAATGTTATATTAAATTATGAATAATAAGATAAGAATATTATCCCCTTAATTTACCGATTATAAGCTGGCATGTATTTATTAGATAAATTTATTCTTTTTCTATAATATATCCAACACACTAGTCAATTTTAGCAAGATATCCATGTTCGCTCCTAATAAGTAAAATAACTGCAAGTACACATAGATTAATTTTATCAATTATAAGTCCATACAAATGAACTATAAATTTTTGACGTCCAAAATAATTAAATTAGACGAACATGACAGATAATTTGTGATAAATTTTGATTAACCTAATTAGCAAACAAAATCAAGAAATTGTTATCAAAGTCACTTGTTAACTGAACAATTAAGTACAAAGAAAAATAAAAAAATCAATTAATAAAAATAAAAAATTATCAAAAATAACTATACTAACTTTATTTTCATCTTCGAGAAAATACTAGCTAGATATGATATACTTACATAAACGAAACAATTAGAAATTAAAAACTAACATGACATTAACCAATTAAAACTAAACTAAAAATTTAAGGACATTAAACAAATTAGAGCTAGTAACTTAATAGTAAAACCTAGTACAAAACAAATAAACCTAGGATAAAACATACATGTACATATAAAACTAATTATAACATCCCGACATTAACAAGGCGCCGAAAAAATATGAGAAGACCACAAAATAGGATGCCGCGGCCGGATGGTAAATCGCTAAACAAAATTACTAGTAAAAGATGTATGAAAAATATAAAAAAAGTATTTGTATATTTTAATGTGAATATAATATATACTTACATAATTTATTTTTAAAATTTTCTTTTTCTGAATTAAACTTCTCGAGAAGCACTGTTGAGAGGAAGAAGTGTTTTATTTTTATTTAGAAAAAGAAAAAATTTAAAATTATTTATATAACTATGTTATAAATGAGCATTAAAATGCAGTCCCCTCCAATGTATACTAACGAACGGAGGGAGTAGAAAGCAATAATATTTCTCGTCCTACTCCGATTGTTGTCATGTTCTCAAAATACAATAGTAGAATCCCTTGCATATGTATGAAAAACTAAGTGAACTTGAGTCTAAAAACTGGATTTTAAATATTTTTTTTATTTCTTTTCTTCTCCAGCGAGTATTCAAATATTAGTTTTATTTTTTTATTTAAGTATTCTCCACCATTTTATCCTTTTACATTTTTATTAAATTTTGATTTTATTTAATTTTTTCTATTTAATAAATAAATTAATTAAATAAATTATAAAATTACATATAAACAGATATTAAAAATATGTTAAAATATGTACATGTCACCCGTTATCTCTTATCTCATCTACAATACTTAATTAAATATGTTTTATAACAAAAAGATGGGTGGTGACTACGTATATCTTTTTTGCAATAAAATGAGAGAGGAATTGTACAGAGAGGATTGAGTTAGTTTGTTCGGTAAACTTAAAAAATAATTTATAGTTTAGTATTTTCTTAATTACTTTTAAGTTATAAATAAACACCTTATATGAATTATTTTTTTCTTAAATATCATGAAAAAATGAGCCTTCTATTTTTATTATATTCATTTCAAAATTACAAAAACGTACATCATATTCATGTACAACACTTATTCAACGTCTACTATCTCGCTTTTTATTATTAAAATTCAAGTCAGTCATTTATTTATTAAAAAATGTTTGCAAATTATGAGTTATCAAAAAAAATATGATCATTAAGTTGAATATACGAAAGATAATATTAACTTTTTATCAAATAAAATTAGAAAATATTATACAAATACTTTCCCCAATTTATAACTTCAAACCATCTTTTTTATTTTAAAATATTAAAAATAGATTTTAAAACATTTAAACTATTTTTAATATTTTAAAATATATTTGAACTTACTACATGAAAATATTTTAAATTAAAATTAAACCCAACTTTAATCAAAGTCAAACCATCTTTTAGCAGCTATCTACAGTTATTTTATTGAAATTATTTGACGCAAAGAAATTCCACCAATTGTGCTGGATAGCAAAAACTTAAATATATTTCAATTTAGTCATAGAAAAATTGAAGAGATGAAGTAGTCATCTACACGGCTATATATATCTATTTTTTATAATAATCCGATCAACCAATATGTAATTATTATGTATGCAATATCCTGATTGACAGTAGAACTAACTTATGAACGGGCTTAATAATTGGAGTTAGAATTTTGTTACAAGAAGCAATAATGTAGTTTATCTTACCAGCCTAGTGCCTAGATTCTCGATTCCTTTTCTTCTTTGGTGGAGGAATTCTCCAATTTCAACATAAAAAATTCGGTCAAACAGTACGCAATACTCTAGTTAAGTTAAAATAACAATAAAAAATGAATTATTCGACCCGACATACTTTAGTGTGCTAAATTCAATTTTGCATGACACTCAAGAGTGTCATGAAAGATTTCAAGAGAAATTGTCAATGTTTGCTGCCCTCTTAACACTCCTCTTAGAAAGAAAAATCAAAATACTTATTATATAAAACTTATATTTAAACATACCTATTATATTATATTTTTTCTATTACTTATTTGGAATATCATTAATTAAGACAAATATTTTCTTTTGAAACAAAGCTAGTTTAATTCCAGGATTTCGGGATTTTTATCCACGTTTTTTCCTTTATCTTGTTCTCTTCTTCTATTTGTCTTTTTTTTTTTGTTATTCTATATCATCTTTAAATTCTGCTCCTTTACCTATCCAATTTTTAAAAATAAATTTTATTTGTTCAGGGATATTAAAAGAAAAAAAGGTGAATTTTTTATCCTGTCCAAAAACACGGGGGAATGCGCATTTCATCTTTTTTTTGAGATTCAAAAAGAGTATCTGAAATTCATAAATAGTAGTAACACATTACATAACTCTATGAAATTTTCAAAGTAAGTTAAGTTTTTTATCTTATTATTAATTATTATGACTAGCAATCTTGCACGTGATTCGCAAAATTCCTTGCAAAATATACAAAACTAGTTCTAAAGATTTTTTTAATAGTTTAAGTATTTAAGTGTGCCTTTTTTCAATATTAAGAAAATAAACATCAAGAAAATAATTTATATGATAAATCATATAAGTATATTGGAATAGACTAAATTTTCATTTTAAAAGACAATGGCAAAAAAAGTAAATGATAAAATAGTTGTAATTTAACACTAAATTTCCCGTAAATTATTTTAAAATAATGAAAATATCGTAATATTTTTCTTGATATTCTCAAAACTAATTATTATAACGAAAACATTTTAAACTACAATAAAAAAAATTATGATATAAAAAAACTATAAATAAATTAGTATTTCAAAATACCACTTTTTATTGCAAAAAAAGAATATATTATAGGCATAAAAAACCAAATAGTCCACTAAATTTAACCATTAAAGAATAGTTTTATAAATCTTGGACTATCGCATGCTAATACCTCTAGAAGAGAGCAACGGATGATTACCCGGACTCTGAACTTAACATGTAACCAAGAATCATCTTGAAATGGAAGTATGCTCACAATCTAACTTAAATCTTATTTGTATTGATAAATAATGCAGGCACCTGTAAAATATAAACGGGTTTGTATGATTTTTGTTTGTATTGATGAATTATTTGATATAGTTTTAACAAAATTTTAAAAAAGATTGTATTAAAAAGTTATTTTATAAGTCGCTGTGAGTGGATGCCTCAACTTGTTTATATAAAAAAATATGTATTAATTATTTTGTACAAAGAATATTAATAATCTATAATATTCTAGTGATAAAAGTCCAAAATCTTACTATTCGACAAAATAGGTCTAATAAATTTTAATAAATATTGTCCTAAATATAAAATATCTATAAAATACTTCACAGCTAAATCTATTCAGCATCAAAGCTAAGTAGAGCTTGATTGCATGAGCAGTATGACCTAAGGCTTAACTTAAGCATAAATATTTAAATTACTCAAAATCTATATGCCTATAAATTATAATCATTCTTCAAAAAAAAATATTCTAAAAAATTAGAATAACTTAAAAATTCAACTTGTAAAAACAAATGCTCAAGGGGTTTTTCAAGATTTTCTACTCTACCCCAAGCTTAAGCTTAAGCTTAAATAGTCATAAAATTCATTAATAAAAAAGTACAACGATTATAAGTTATAATGGTTATAATTTATAACCATTTAAAGTTGGCATTCCCAAGCTAAACAACCAAGGTATCAGAGAATACAATATGTTAATACAAAATTATCTTAGTGGTTAACTATCTTCACTTATAAAACACATTAGACCTAAGATCCAATGGTAATGGTACTTCTGGCTACTCTATTAAGAACTAAAATCAGTTTCCAGACTTTTTGCTTGTACCATTTGAATTTCCTCGGCAAATGTCCTCGACATACATGGGATTATCCACGTATTGAGTAGGAGCCCACACTAAGGTCTGCCTTGTTCAAATCATTTCGTTGACAACTACTTTCATGTGCTCTTCAACCTATAACAGAAAGTTCAAAAAATTTAACCCAAACCTTGCTGGTAATAACGTCATTAGCAACCAAGTCATGTGTTTCGTCATGGAGGGAAATGTTGTGACGGGGAATGTTAAAAGTTCTCGCATCATACTATCTACATACCATCTGTGATACTATCATACTATCCGGAACAACATTAAAGGTTTCCGAGACTTCTGTTTCCCTCTCAAGTCTAATAGTTCCATTCATTGATATGGAAACCATTGAAGGAATCTCACCCTCATAAAGGACCAATTGATAACACTTGCCACTGGTTTTTATTGTACACCAGATGCCTTTCCACTGGTTTTTTATTGCTCAAAACTGTTGCAAAATCAGGTTGACATGAAGATTTGAAAGCTACAACTGACAGATGAGAATTCTTTCTCCATTGACCAAAAGTCATCAGATTTTTGAGTATTAAAATAGACGTTGTTCATAATCTTAAGAAAAATAGAATAAGACACTTGTATGATGCCATGTAAGTGCCCGAGATCCTGCTTTATATGGATAATATTTCTTCTTTGCTTCAAAAAAAGATGTTCCATATTGAACACTTTAAAATGTTAAAAAGGGTCTTAAATCAGCAAGACATAGGACTGAATTCCCCAAGTTCAAACTACATATTGGGGAGAAGTAGTGATGAACGATATCTCACCATATTCTTTTGCCACATTTACTGAAACAACATTTGCTGCTCCATTAATTCTTTGCATCTGTTCCTTGCTGCCAAAACCTCCCAAGTGTTGAAACAACAGCTGTAGCCCCAAGAATTACTTCATCCCAGTTTTTATAGAAAACATCTCCTGCTAGAAATGAATGGATGCAAGTTAAACAGAAGAAAAAAATTCTAATCAACATATTATATGTAGGCCTCTTATGAACTTATATATTATAATACTGAGTACAGTAGAGTTGTAACATGCTTCAAAAGAAAATTAATAGCTCACCCCTTCATTAACTGTTAATCTATTATAGCTGATACATAATACATAATCATCCATGGTGAATTAAATATTTGCTTATATTTGTGCTCTTAAACAACAGACGAAACTATGAGACCACTTCAGAAACCTAGGGTGAAACCTATGCAAGCATTAGTTATCAACTTCCCGTGCATATAAATGAAATGAAGTACTTAACTGTGGACCTGGGAAAATACCAGCAAAATTTACAATACCAGAGTCTTCTCACAAGTATGATGTAACTCAGAAATTCTGAATACGTAACAAAGAAAGCAAAGATGAATAAAGAGAGTGCATTTACCACTGCATAAGTAGTAATGAAGTACTCAAAAGCCAACTACCAGAAGAAGCTCTGCCTGATCTAATGGTGTTACCCAGACGTGACTGCAGTTTTTCTAATTAGCCCCTGCCCTAAGAACTTAGCAATCACAGAAAAGCCATCTTTTGAAGTATTAATCTCTTGAAAGAACTAATCTTAACTTGTAGATTTTGCTCTATCCTTTTCTCCGTTTCTAGGACAGATCTGTATTCAGGAGCACATTCTGGACTCTCTTTTTCATTATCCCCACCGCAGTGTTGATGGAATGAGTGCATGCACATAAAGTGAATGACAGGTAATTCAAGGGTGAAATTGCAAGTAGTGCACTTACTAAGCTGAAAGATTCTGGCAATGGTCTCCAGTGGATTTCTTTTTCATTGCTAATGCTTTCTCCTGTATATTAGGAATCAGGTAATTCAATATTAGGCATCTACATTTTTTTTTTTTGCCTAAGATATTTTTAGACTTTTAGCAACACGTTACAAATTAATCTGGAAGAAACGTTTGATAGAAAAGTATCAGTTAGATGAAAGAATAACTAAAAAGCAAAAGATATATTAACAGTATAGGAAATACTATATTTGATCAGAACTTGGAAGTCTTGTATAATTTTAGACGATAAAGTATATTTGAGGAAAAGTATGCATAAAAAACTATTATCTATTTAAATAAACAATCACATTAGTTAGTAGTATTTGACACACTTTAAAAAATTAAACAACAAATACCAATAGCATGTTTGGACATTAGTCTTGCCATTCACGTTAGTGTGGAAGTGGGATAGAACGTTCAGCAAGTGTTTACCCAGGCTCAGGGCTCCTGCTTGGCTGCATTACCACAGGCAACCCACCATTTTCAGTAGCTTCTAAAGCCAAGAGTGCACTGCTGGTAGGCCCTGCATTTCCTATTACGAACCCACTGAAGCAGGCACTGCAACCTTATAAAATAGCTCGGTTTAGGAGGTTGTGCTTTGACATGGAGCTGCTGTCACAACTGCGGCAGGTAGTGATCAACACGAGTACTGGATAGTGCACTAAGATCAAGGTTAGGAAAGAAGGAACATCGACATCTAGGGCATTTCAAATTCAAACGAAGCCACTCATCGATGCATTCCACAATTTAGAAACTTGTGTGTCAATTTGTTATCCAGCTTCTACTCAAACCCCACTTGCAGCATGTCATCAAGCTCCATAAGCATAACTTATTCCCTGTACATTTCTTCATATACAAAACTAAATGACTGCTAAAAAACTATCAAGAAGAGACAAATTCAACATAATGCACTTCCTAAATAATGGAGACCTTAATTAAGCAAATACGTATTCGACTACTTTACAAATGTACACATGCATGGTTAAATATATTTCGGTGTAGATGTAATGAACTCACTAATTCAAGTTAATTAGTACTGAAAGGAAATAGAAGATAGCACGCTGAACGTTCGAGAGGTTCAGCTCTCTCCCACTAAAATAAAGTAACTATAACTAACAGAGTAC